>BQNB010001644.1:1307-135973 GCA_026074375.1 Tanacetum coccineum | reverse complement strand
TGGGTAACAAGGATCTCATATATCAAAAGAGCTAAAAGAAATAAGTATCCAACCGAAATAGGTGGCCAAACGAAATAGCTAACCAAACGAAATAGATAACCAAGCAGAATAGATAGCCAAACAAAATAGATATCCAAAAGAATTAGATAGCCAGATGAATTAGATAGCTAAACGAAATAGATAGCCAAACAAAACAGATAGCCAAACGAAACATATAGAAATGCCCTACGAGCTCGAAACAAAAGTCCAAAGCATGCCGCAAGCTTAAACTAAATGATCCAACATACATCGTATCATATCATATCATATCAAATTGTACATGGGAGTTGCAGACTCCAGATGTACCCTGCAAAATGTGAAATGAGGTGTTGGCACCACACTAATCCATTCACCAAAACGAAACTAAATGAAGTACCTAGGATGCATCCACACGCTCCCTACAAATCAAATCATATATGGCCAAGTGCATAATAGAGCACACAAAACAAAAGGGAACGTCGTGGACTGATCACACCGCCACAGATAGTGTCACGCCAATGGTGCCTTAATGACGCGACCATGGTACCTCTATGGCTAGTTAGCTCGGGCATCGAAACAAAAGAAAATTTTTATATAGCATATCGAAACAAATATAATATGTCAACAAAGGTTATATCTGAACAAAATGAATAATTTTATATCAAGGCAATGTCAAATGGAGCATGTGTCAAACAAGTTCAAGGGGTTCAATGAAATTATCAAATAAGATAGTAAACGAATAGCGGGTCACAAATAATAATTTCAAATGAGAAAAAAGATAGGGATCAAATGTCATGAGATTCCTTAAAGGAAAGGATAGAATATCTGTACGAATAACGGAACGAACGATGCAACACATAAATCATAAGAATAGTAGAGAGAAGTATGTATTAAGAATATCCGTACCTCATACGTCTGAAGCAGATTAATTGCCTTAAAGCTATAAGGAGTCCAACTTATGTCCGTTCCACTTGTCTATATAAAGATCATAAAAAAATGTCAACTTCCTATCTTTCGTGTCTACTTTAGTTTTTCACTTGTATCTTCTAAATGTTGTGCGTCTCATTTTTATCTATTCTTTTACATACTTAATAGGTTATCATACACCCATGCAAAGAATTAGTGTCGGCCTAATCAATGATGGACCATATTCCCATCTGATGTATATATTTCATTAAGTTACTCTTCTAATGAAACAATGTCATTTCATGATCACTTTTATAAAACCAGTTGTTTAAATAGAATTTTATATAAGTGAGAGAAGTCTACAATACTATGCACAGCCATAACATATTTAGAGAAAGTGACAACCGCTTCATCATCCTTAATCTATTCATACCTTTGCTCTTTAAAAGCTTATATGACTAATTATTTAGTATCTTATTTAGTATCTTCCATATCAACAGTTTCGCATCTTTTTGTGACATCCATATCAGTCCCATGGATACCAGATTTCATACTTGCTTCTCTTCTTTTCTTTTCACGTTAAAAACATGTTTTAATACTACAACTAATCATTTTATTGTTTTAAACGTCATATATAGTCAATATATTTTAACCCACATTTTGCTCTTGAATATGTATCATGCATTATATCAAGATATAAAAAGAATTAACATGGTACTGATGTAGTAATACTAGGGATTTATTTCATATATAGTAAGACACAGGTTTAAGACGTACCTCTCGGCTACACAAGAACGATCAAAACCAAAAACACGAACACGAATATGAGATATGATTGAAACTAGAAGCCCAACGATGAACACAACAACTAATCGTATAACCCGACTCTATCAGTTCATGAACTATATAACCCACTAGCAAAACCAAAACCAAATCGAAACACGAACCACAGCCCGAACCGAGCTTTCCATAAATGATCAAACCACTAGTTTTTATCTAGCAGTGGTGACTCTTATTTGTTTTAGTTTTAGGGTATACTATGTGTGTGTGTATATATATATATATATATATATACACACGGAAGTGGTAAGTTTACCTCAAGGCTAAACAAAATATATCAAACGGAAAACGTAAACACCAGATTCAAAGAGACACGATCGAAACTGAAACCCAAACGCGAATACGAACCGAACACTTGATACCCACAATTAAACGTATACGGTTAGATGAATCCCAAAAATCAGCCCTACCACGAACTATACCGCATTAGCGAACCAGAACCTTTAACCTGGACGCGAACCGATCGAACACTTTTATCACTAGGTTTAATGTATAACGGCGGCCTTTTGCTTTTGTTTGGAGATGTTGATATTGACTTATGAATACAAGTGTGTATATATACAAATATGGTACGACGGATTCGTAAGAAAACGTGTGGAGAAGAAGGAAAGCAATTAAAGATTTTATGTATAACACCTTGTGTTTTCAAGTCATTGAAGACGTCGATAAATCCACAATGTACCTTTTGTATTGTACGCGTTTGACTTTTAAATCGTAATATTAAGCTAAATCGCGTATGCTTAAAATTAGCGTTCTATGTAAAGGCAATCAAAAATTAAGCTGTTTACATCAATAAGTATTAAATAATTATTTTTGAGGTAATAATTATGTTCTTGTTTATTTTATTTTTTAATGGTTACGTAAAATTAAATACGTTTTCGCAATATGAAATAGTTTAGGCATACCCCGAGGAAACGCCATAACTTTTCTCGCTTCAACACAAATTCCCACATTTATACCCAATACTTAACGTTCCAAAAATATAATCATAATATATCATATAATATGCCTAAATTATGGCAATTTATACAAAGTTATATAAAGAAAAATCTTACCACTTGTCTTTGGTACTTCACTAGTTCATTAACAACACCCATACCATGTTCCTTTGACTCAAGACAAGAAAACAAGAACCCTTAAAACCCTCATCTTTCTCTTGGACTAACTATTGCAAACTTTTGACCACTCTAACTCTTATAAGTGCAAGTAACACATAGATAAGAATGCCACTTACACTTCTCTCACTTAACCAAAAATCAAACCAAACACTTCATTTTGTCCCTTCTTTTGGCCACGGCGTAAGAAAACACCCATTTTGGATAATCCTATATTAATTTTTCTTAACCCAATACACACTTATACACACATATCCTAAGGTTTTCTAGCTGGTTCCAAGCATTGGGTTTAACCATATTCAAGCTTTATTCAGAAAAAGGGAAGCTAGGGTTTTCATTAGGAAAACTCAGGGTTTTCATTTTGTGCATGATTTGATTTTTTTAAGTCTAAACATGGGTTTGAGCACGTGATTTTAATCATCTTCATACATCATAAGGTCATCTAGAACTCTTTATATTCTTACATTTATCATTATATGCATATGTTATATCTTTATAGCTTGAATCACCATTTAGGATTTTATCATGTAAATGGAGTTTTTACTTGCAATGATCATAATGTACACTTTTATATATCTTATGATGTTAATTGCATCATTGCTAGAAATGGACACATAATGTGATTTACACTCTTGGTTTAAGCATAAAATTGATTATGTATTATTAATTGGGTTTCTAAAGTTACATAATATTGTTTTAAAAGTATAAGATATGGCAAATAACCATATTTATGCTGGTTTATGAACTTTTCAATCATGTTACTTGAACACTATAATAAAGTCATGTTGGAAGAAATACACTTGTACATTTATGGTTTTTATGTAAAAATGGCTAAGTATAAACTTGGAGTAAAAATGGATACTTATGAAAGTTAAGGATTAGAAAATGTTTATTATGGATTTGGTTTAATTTGGACATATGAGGACAATTTTTAGACTATTGACTCTTTTATATGTAACACTTATGACATTATTAAATATTTGTCTTGTCAGTAAGTTATATGTATTATAAATATAAAAACAAAGTAAAAAATGGACTTAATAAGGTCACCCAAACTTTCTGTCCAAAAGTGTATAAAGATATATTTATTTTACATTTTTATAAAGTAATACGACTCATGACAATTCCGAAAAAGTAAGAAATATTGTCAAGGATTAATAACGAAAAGTTATGGTAAAAACAAGTTAATACGATAAATAATCGGATTTATTAAAAGATTTTTTATAAAAATCTTTTTATATAAAAATTATTCACACAACAAGGTTTGGTATTTTTAACAACATTATACATATTTTTAGGATTCAAAATGATAAGATTCGTAATTTTTCAATTTAAAAAATGGAACGGAGTTATGAATTTCGTGAGTTTACGACAATTATACTTTTATAAAACTATTTTTATAATTTTTACTGATCATTGACAGGGAGGAATATTTACTGCTTTGTAAACCTCTAAATAATAGAACTTTCAAATACCGAGAAAGTGATCAAAGAATCACTTAAAAACGGGAAGCTTTAACGAAATAAAATATGACGTTTTCGGGTTTTACGATCAACTAAAATCTATAAAAATAACTTTATAATTGATGCGAACAGTAAAAAGTATGTTCATATGAGGATCAAAAATATGCAAAATGTCAAATATGATAACTCTGTTCCTAATCGAAGCATTGCAGTGGGCATAGAAGAACGTCAAAATCGGTGCTTTTAAAACGCAAAAAGTGAGGCTATATTTACTCTAAACGGTAATTATAAACGTATGTAACTAATTAACGCAATTTTACCAAACCATTAGTTGGTGATTGAGCTATATGATTTATTGTGGTTTATCCAAGTATATTTTTACTATTGGAGTTTTCATAATGAGTGCCTCTTCGGGGTGGCTGTATCGACGAGGTTGCTGGATTTACGATTTAAAGTGTCCTTAGCTCCTCTTACGTTCACTAACATGACCTCTTAATTATGTACGCCAGAAACGGATAGTATGATGTAACTAACATAGTAATGTATATCATGTTAGATATCAAAACGATTAGTGCTTATAAAGACCTAATTAATTAGGTTGTAATCTGTCGATTTGCGTGTCGCGTTTTCTGTGATATTTCGGATATATTAGGATCTCAAGGTGAGTTTATTGACCCACTTTTTTACGATTTCATATGATTTTAGAACTATGGGGTGGAAGGAAACATGCTTTGTTTTATAAAATTGGACGCAAGTGGATATTTTATATTGATTACATGTTTGCCTAAGTAGCAATAACCCAAGTTGAGCCCATTATCATGAACTGTCAATTGCATAGATGTAGTTGTTAATTACATTATGTGAGCGCGAATGTTATGAATAGATCTATTTGGGGAAACGACTCTCTCCCGTTCGGTGTGCTCTTAAAATTAGGCTTTTCACCGGGAACGAACGTTATAGCATGTCGAATTTGGGGATGTTTTCGGGTTAAACATCTAATCGGGCAGAAATTGCAATATAATTTATTGCATGAAAGAATCGTCGTAGCTTCAGTGTACTTGAGTTGGAAATTGTAATCTGGTTTGTGAGTCTGAATGACATTGCATTATCACGGGGGGAAAGTCTCTGAGGTCCTCGCATTATTGATGATTTTATCAAACCTATGTATTCACCAACATTATTGTTTACGTTTTTAAGTAATGTTTTTCAGGAGTGATAGTATGCATAAGGTGCTAAGGATACATTGGTGATTTTGTTTGGATGTCATGCTTAAGATATGGTTGTATATATGTTTCTTGGGAAACTCATGTGTTTTGAACCAGTATCTTTTAATAATAATAAGGAACAGTGTAAAGCTTCGGCTATTTGTATCAAATATATGTTATTCACCCAATGTATCAGTTTTAAACGACTTTTTTGGTCGTTCCTATATATTATCTTTGTGTTATTGATCTTATGGGCCCCGGATCCTTATTCCGCTGCGACCCATTTTGGGGGTGTTACAGATTGGTATCAAGAGCCAAGGTTATAGAGAACCAGGTCAAAATGTTTTTGCTGGACTATAACCGTTTTCAAACATTGCATACATACAAAAGGGTTTTTACGGGGTATTCATATACAAATTGTTGCATTAGTCGGTTAGGCTATATACATGCATAATTGATATACGTGGTTATAATATATTACGTATATTACAATAAGAGCCTTATATAATATATACTCATAAGTTGTTTCTGCTGGTCACAGTAGTCATGTCAGCTGATTCTGCCGTTACCTATACTTCTGTTCACTCTGAGGCACGATCTTGGAGTATTCCATCTGAGGATCCTTACGAGGAGGCTGCCCAACAGTTGTTGGAGCAGGCACCACGTTCTCTAGAGTATGTACCTGATCCCATGGAGCTGGAGGATCATGTACCAGTATACATTCCGGAGCCTGAGCATCCTGAGGACTTAGTGCCAGCTAAGGATGAGGCACCTACACCTCCACTACCACCATTCTTTTTAGCTCCACGTATCCGACCCCCACATACTAGAGCAGCCATGAGGCAGATGAGAGCTACAGCACCATCCACCTATCATTCACTACTCCCATCAGGGACCCCACCATTGTTACCTATCCCTCTACCTGCACCATCTACTAGCCGCAGAGCTGATATTCCCGAGGCTGACACGCCGCCTCGGAAAGATAACTACTTACTACTGCCCAGACCTGAGTGTGTGTGGTTGGAGAGAGTTAGTGCTGCTTGCTGCGAGACAGCCTGACATACTACAGGACCAGACTCTGAGAATACTGAGAGCGAGGTGATGACCGCCTTAGAGTTGGTCAATAGGAGGGTCACTTACCAGGTAGATGTTTGCACTAGAGAGAGTTCAGAGTTGTTGCACACAAACATCACGATTGCCCAGCAGGATTCGTGCAGCTGTGAGAGCTGAGATTGAGGTATTGAGGAGAGAGAGACTTGCTTACGAGCAAAGAGAGTATGGTGACTCGTAGGCTCTGGGCTAGGTCTGAAGCTCTATGTAGGGCATTAGAGTCACGAGTTACAGTATTAGAGACTGAGGTGCATCGCTTACAGTAGCAGCGTCAGGTGCAGATGATTTTGGTGTTCAGACATATAAGTCGTACCCAGGCCCTGGAGGCTGGTATGGAGCACGCGTTGAACACATTGAGGACACTGGTATAGCAGTTCCTGACTTTGGTTATGATTGTATCTACTAATGCAGTTTTTTAAGGTTTTTATGGGTATCCCAGCTAGCAGGCGGTATAGATCTTTTGTTTTTGCGTTAGCTATCCTGTATAGTTTCTTTTGTTTTGATTAGGATATCATGTATAGCCTACTAAGTATTACAGGTAACTCCCGGCTAGTAGGGCTCTATGTTGATTTTCATTTTGTAACCTAGCGATAGGGAATCATTATGTACCAAACAGATCATGTATATTTCCAGTTATATATGGAAAGGATGGATTATGTTTTTTGAAATCGAAATTTATTGTAAAATGAATGTTTCGATTTGTTAATTTCAATAAGTTGTGTATTTGGACCGTGTGTTGTGATCGTTTTATTTATAATGTTATACATCGGGTTATGGTTAAGATTTTTGAAATCTAATGGGTATTATGTTTTCTTGTGATTTAAGAAAATGGCACCAAGAGGTAAGGCCCACGAGGTTTAAACCAGTGCAACACCAAAACACTAGTCCCAAGACCCTACTACCACCATCAGTCCACCTGTTGCCAAACTTCAGGCTATGATCGACAGGGGTCACTGTTGTATTGCAGCATGTGCTACGACCCAAAAGGGTGTATGATAGCCTACCTCGGGAACAGGTGGAGAAGGATTATGAACGCCTGTTTCGGGAGTGCACTTATAAGACTTATCGAAATGTTAACCCTTATTCTTTAGGGGCACAGTGGAGGTGGTCGACTTGTCCCCATTAGTTTGAGTGGATGGAAACAATGTTCGCATAAGTAACTTGACCGTGGTGAATAAGTGAAATTTGCCACTTGTACTCTTTATGGGAATTGCTATAACATGGTGAAACTCACATGTTAAGGTTCTTTGTGACTTATGATTGTTGCATATGCAATGATCGTGACTGACTTGAAGAGGAAGATGACAACTAAATATTATCCGAGGAATGAAAATCAGGAAGATTAAGCAGATTTGGGAAACCTAAAAGTAAATGCACCGATTTGTGGTAGCTTACAACCAACGTTTCCAGAACTAGCATTGCTGTGTTGACAGGATGTTTCCTGATGTGACTGACAAAAATTGAAAGGTATGTCGGTGGGATGCTCCGACCGGAATTTACTCAAGTGTTGTGGCATCAAAGCCGATAACCATGCCTGTAGCTATTGGATGGACTGAATTAAATGGATAGGAGAATTAACACTTTTGCTGAGAGACAGGCAAAAAACAGAGAAGTTTGAAGGACCTCCCGAAATACCAAAACTAACACAGAACAAAAGGCAGAACACAGGACAGGGGCTCTATTGCTGCAGGGAAACGGTGACAAGAAACCGTATAAAGGGACTAAAACTTTGTCCAAGTTGTAATCTTCAACCATTACGGTCCTTGTTACACATACAGCATATGCAAGAAGTTGGAGCCTCCTGGCAAAGGATGTTAGGAGACGGCTGCACACTGCAAATAACAACAACAACAACCGCATATCAATATCAAAAACAACCGCAACAATTACTACCGAGGCGCATAGGGGCAATACCAATTGCATCGTTTTGCTATGAGTGTGGGCTCCAGGCCACTTCAAGACGGACTGCCCCCAGTGGAGAACAAGGAACCAGCGAATATGGTAACGCTTGTAGCCAAAGGCTTATGCCAATGGAGTTGCAGGGCTACAAACAGTCAACAATACGTTGTGACAGGTACGTTTCCCCTAAACAACCGTTGTGCTTCCATTTTTTTGATTATATGGGGGAGATAGAAGGTTTCGTTGTCTACTTAATTTAGTACTTTGATTAATAATAACCCACACTTACATTAGATCAATGGTTATAAGTTGAATTTAGCTGATGTAGAATTATTTGGTAAATACGGTATTACTGGGTTGGCACTGTTAAATTTTCCTGAACCTCCGTTCTACGTCGACCTAATGCCGATAGAAAATGGGTAATTATGAGTTCATATTTGCCATGGGACTGGTGACGACAATACCAAGCCGTTATTGACTGTGATAAGAAGATCGTTTGTATTCCCTTTGGGAGCGAAATCTTAATTTTTCATGGAGACGGAAGTAGAAATAAACGCAGGACTCGATTAAACATCATCTCGTGCACCAAGACCCAGAAGTATCTGCTAAAAGGATGTCACCGTCTTTTGCACACATATTACCATCAAGGGGGACTGGAGGGACAAGTCTAAGTGTATGAAAGCAAATCAGCAAGATGTACGATCGTTTAAAAAATTTTCCCAAAGTATTTCTTGAGGACTTGCCCAGGTCTTCCACATACCAGACAAGTGGAATTTCTCATCGATCTAGTACTGGTGTGCACCTGTAGCCTGGGCACCTTACTCGATTGGCCACATCTTAATTATGAAAAGAATTGGCGGATCAACTACAAGAGCTGTCCGACAAAGCTTTTAAGACATAGTTCATCACCTCACGGGGAGCTCAGTGCTATTCGTCAAGAAGAAAGGATGGTAACGTTACGGATGTGCATGATTATCGGGAACTAAACAAAATAACGGTGAAAGTACCGTGATCCGATACCAAGAATTGATGGATTATTCGATCAACTTCTTTGCCAATCTCTCAGTACTATAACCTTCTCGTATCGCCAGAAAATGAGCCGACTTGGTCAGCCTGTCGACTATTACCCAAATCGTATCATGCCCACTCTTCATCTTAGGTAACTTGGTGATAAAATCCATGGTGATCTTATCCCACTTCCATTTGGGTATCTCGGGTTGTTGCAATAAAACCGAGGGCCTTTAATGCTTAGCCTTCACCTTACAACAAGTTAAACATTTGCTAACATAAGTAGCAATGTCCCTCTTCATTCCCGACCACCAGTACATATCTCAAAGATCATGGTACATCTTATCCGCTCCAGGATGTACAGAGTACCTAGTCTTATGAGCTTCGTCCATAATTATCGTTCGCACACCTCCTACTAACAGAACCCATATACGGTCTATAAAGTATAAACTCCTGTATTCTCTCCTTTCCGTCTGTTGATCTAAACCATGTAGCTTTTATGCAAGTACGTTCTCTTACTTGAACGCCTCACTCTGGGCTGCTAGTATCATTCTTCTAACTCTAGACTGAATGGTCATAGCCATTGCTCGCACACGTCTCAGTTTCACTTGTTCCTTCCTACTTAATGCATCTGCCACTACTTTCGCCTTACCTGGATGGTAGCAAATTTTACACTCATAGTGACAAAATAACTCGATCCACCTCCTTTGACGCATATTCAACTCCTTCAGATCAAATATGTGTTAAAGGCTCTTATTGTCACAGAAACAACCCGAAGATGGCAGAAAACTCGAGAATGCAACTAATGATCAAGCATAACACAAGAATACAAATAAAGTAAAACTACTTTCTAAACTCCCAGTGCTACTAAGACCATCAACCTTGAACCAAACACAAGTGATTCCCAAATCACAACTAAAATCCACAATCTCTTACAATTATTAAAATGCCCCACAACAGGGGTACCCATAATCCAACTTATTCCAAAACATATCCAAACAAAATCAAACAACTAGCAAGCAAGAACCTAAAAACGAAATTCCACACGGGATACTTCTATGTCTGCTAACAATTGCCAACTACTCTTACTTTCACTTCCATCACACTGAAAATGATTACTCCGAAACGTCAACAATAATTTGGTGACTCGTAGTTTGACCTTAAACCAAAGTTGTGCCAATATTTTCAACATGTGGACAATCGTGCTATATGACAGTGAATATATGCAAACAACCTTAGCATCACCGCTAATCAATAACCATATGTCACTTACGCACCTAAAGGGCCTACCAGCTGGAGCACTAAAATTAGGGTAGGACCACACACAAACCTGGGTAGGCGTACCCATCCGCTCCAATAATCACACAAATACTGGGTAGGCATACCCATCCGATCCAATAATCTCACAAACACTGGGTAGGCGTACCTATCCGATCCAAACAATCACGTATCACATAATATTCACATAGCAGTCATAAGCACATATATTGTCCCAAAACAAAACCGCATTTCGCACAGATCAATTTAAAACATTTCAAAACACAATTGAGTATCATTTTCACCCAACAAAAAAACCAGTAAAAAGTGGGGCTACGAGAACTCACCTCAAGCAACTCTTTAGCAACCAAATCTCAATTACACAAGAAAATGCAACGACGCCCGCACACGACCTAGTCCAGTTAATGTCCCAATTTAATCATCCAATCCCAAAATTAATTAGTCAAAGATATGGTACATTCTGCCATCCTCAAAATTCTGCCATCACTTCATTCCTGTAATCTATTTATTAGTCAAAGATATGGTCATGTGTTAAGAAAAGAATTGCATATAAGGTGTTCGATTAATTGCCTCACCGGATGATGGCCTTAGTCATTCGACCATTCGCGTACTTTGTTATCTAGCCATATCTGAAGGAGTTTGTGGACCTTCTCGGTCCCTGAATAGGAGTTTGTTTCTCTTTTTAGGCTCCCTCCATGGAGGTGAGTGTTTGTTCTTCAGCGGGTGTTTGGCCGTGCCCATTTAGAGGTTTTCATTGTTGCCCAGATCTGGAATAGGCGGTCCACAGGGGTTTCTCGTTGGTTGCACATAATAAAGCGTCTCCATTAGTCGTCGAACCATCGGAGGGGCCTTCGAGAGCGCTTCCACAAATTGTTGAATTGTTTGTTTCAGGTTAGGGAGGCTTTAAAGGCCTAGATTCATAGTTGTGTGGGTGTGTATGTGTTTACATGCTCAGTAAGCCGGAGCATGCCATCATACGAGGCTTACCCGTTCAAGGTGGGTGGCGGAGATGTGAGAGTTCATAGTAGATCGTTAGGCCACAGGTTTAGAAGGTAAGTGGTTCCTTTAGGAGGGTGGTTTGTGGATGAGGTTCTTCTTGACCGGAGTGTTTCCTCACCAACCTATCATGAACGGTTAAGACATCCCTCGATAAGTTGTCGTATGGCGTTTTCTCATGCTTTAGCTGCTGCTCTGGGTAAGGTGGCGGCTACACCAACGTCTAATTGAGCGTGGGTTAACACTTTTGTTGTTACCCACCAACTTGCACGTTTGCGTGATTTCAGGCTTCTAACCGTCAGGAGCGCAGGTCTGGTAACATGTAAGTCTTTGCAATGCCATAGTATTCAACGGCTTGCATCTTGGGGTGGGGATGGATTTATTGAACTTATTCCATTGCTTTTTGCCCAACCTTTGAAGTGGTAATCGGGAAAGATGACCGAGTAGCTGGGCCCGTATAGCTCAACTGTGGGCACCAATATTAAACAATGTTTGAGGAAAGTATCGGACGGGCACTTCACTGCTTCTGTTAAGGTATTATGCTCTTCATGGTGGCACCCTATCGTACGATACTTTGACAGCGTTGTTTGGCTAAGCACCCTATACTGCCCCCTCCCGTTATGCCTGGTTCATTGCCCTCAGAGCCTCCTCTTGATGTGGACGTTGATAACGTTCTTGGGTGTATTCAATCTTTCCCAAAAGGGACGTCTTGTGGGCGGGACGGATTGAGAGCCCAACACATTTTAGATGCTTTATGTGGTGAGGGGTCGGCGATCGCGTATGGGTTACTCAAGCTATCTCTGTGTGGTTAATTTATTGTTGGAGGGGAGTGCCCTAAGGTTCGATGGATCTCCAAGAGAAGGTCCAGAAGTTACATGGAACGCGAAGATCAATTCCGGAAGAAATACCCAATCGTTCACCTCAAAGACCAGGAGCCGTCGCAAGTGCTGCTCTTAAGCCTTTGAGGATAAGGCTCAGCTAACCGTGGGAGACTAAACACCGATGTTTTTAGGACATGTAACGACGTTAATAAAGTCTCTATTGATTTTTTGTATTGTACGCGTTTGGTTTAATGGAAATCGTTACGTTTAATTCGCGAAACAAAAATGATCAGTTAACGTAAACGGGCATCAAGCAATTTATTGTTTACGTCAAACAAGGGTTAAGCAATTATTTTGAGAATAATTATTAACGTTTCACAAGTTACTTTATCGGATACGTGAAAGTATTTACGTTTCGCGATAAATGACAATTAGGTTTTCCCGGAACCCTAAAAATTAACGTACGCTTCAACAAATACCTACGTTTATATACAATGATCAAAGTTTATAAAACTTTATGCATATGTATATATATATACACGTCTCATATGATTATACAAGATAACAAATACTTTACAAGATAACCAAGACATTACAAGTAAACTTTATATAAAAACTACACTTTACATTTTTATATAAAAGTTTCACTTATACTTTCTTTTATAAAAGTGCAAGTAAACATAAAAGAAAAGAAAATAAGCTAGGAACATCATCCCTAAGTTTCATGGGATGATTCCCATTAGGAGGAACCATAAACAAAAGCCTTAAAGGCCCTTGTTTCCCTCCTTTCTTGTCCCCTTGACCCACGGCACACCCCCCCTCCTTTGAATTTTCTAGTCAAAGTTTGCAACTACAAATATCTTATAACTCTCCTATATATATTCATGCATGCATAAGTGAAGTTTCTTACACTTTATACTTACAAAAATCATATCTTTTCTCTCCTTTCTCTCCCAAAACCCACGGCTCAATTAAGCTTCCTAAACAAATCATACAGAATTTTTATACAATCCATACAAGCCTATACACATCAATCCTAAGACACACTAAGGTGTTTACAAGCATTGGTTCTTCATTTGCAAGGATTTAAGAAGAAAAGGGAAGATTAGGGTTTCAAACCTAATCTAGGGTTTATAAGCTTGTAAGCTTTGGTTTTGAATCTAAACACGGGTTTAGCATTTATTTCTCATCTCATACATCGTCCCTAAGGTCTTCCCTAAATCTTCAAACTTTTTTATTATCATTATTTTATTTGTAATATGTTAATTATGGGCTAAATCACCCACTATGAGACTTTTTAATATGTAAAATGAGTTTTCATTTATGTTTATGAATTTATGCACTTATTCTTATGTCATATGGTTATATATATCATGGAAAAATGAATGTAAAAGTATGTTAACATATGGTTTAAGTATAAACATGTTTAGGTAATAATTAGGGTTTTATAAGGTTACATAATCTTCACATGTGAAAATAATGGAAAGTAAATTGTTAAACTTATTACAATGAATTTATAAGGACTATGGATGAACTTGGACATTATTATAAGTATCACATATGTTAAAAATAGCTATTAGGGTTTTTAAAGTAAACTACTAAATTAAATAATACATAAAACAAGGTTTTTATAAAGATATACACATGAATACTTAGGGGCTGTTTTAATTCGAATTTCATACAGTAGGTATAACCTCATATAAAAATAATACGCCTCATGACGATTCCAAAATGATAAGAAACTCGAAAAACCGATTTATAACGAAAAAGATACGTTAATTACGATTTTACGACGATAAATACTTTTATAAAACTATTTTTATAAATTACTATGTCCATTAACAGCAACTCATATTTTTAAAACATCAAAAATATGATTAACTTTTAATACGAGATCGTACTCGAAAGAATCGCTAAAAAACGAACATACCGAATAAAACTACACCATTTTCGATAATTAAAGTTTATTAAAAGTAAGTTTATAAAACTATGAACAAAAAAGTACCTATTCATCAGCGGGTTTAAACTTTATCAAATATAATACATATTTTAATAACCATAGAAGACGTACTCACAGGAATCACTAAATCGTGATTAAACGAATAAGTTATTACGATTAACAGTTAACGCTAATTAACATAAACCTAAAAAACGATAAAATATCTGTTTGTGACCAGTAAAAAATACTATTCATCGCAGAATATCAAAAACTTTTGAAAATGTAATATTTTGATCACTCGTCTTACTAAGAAGACGATGGACGTAAGAAACGCGAGCAACGGACTTAAACACCAAATTAGGACGTTTTTAACGAAAAGTAATATTTATAAACTTTCACTTTATAAATAGTTATTTTACCAAAAAACGATTAGTCGGTGATTATGATATATAGAATATTACGTGGTTAGACAATGTGCTATAATACTATTGGATTTCCATAAGAGGCCATCTTCGATGCGTAATCGACAGTTGTTGGATTTACGATTTAAAGTGACCTAAACTCCTCGACGTCATGTCCATGACCTCTTTAATTATGAAATACCCGAACGATAGTACTATGTAACAACTATAAATTATATTAATTTATTAATATAGGTATCGGTACATATAAACGACCTATATTTAATATAGGTTGCATTCGTGGGAATAATCGGAAGCATTCCAACACTTGATATAATATAAAGAATCCCTCACTTGAGGTGAGTTCATACCCACACTTTTTATAGTTTTACAATATTAACTATTATTTGGGGTGGAAACATGGCTTTTGTTTTTACAATTGGACGCAGAGTGAATATTTTTGCATTGATTACTTGTTTTGCCGAAGTAGCGAAAAACCCTAAGTTAAGCCATTATCATGAACTGTCAATTGCATAGATGTTTTGGGAATTACATTATGTAGCGCGAATGTTATTTTAAGATAGATCTATTTGGGAAACGACCTCTCCCGTTCGGAGTGACTACCTATCACCGGGAACGAACGTTATAGCATGTCGGATCGGGGATGTTTCGGGTTAGAACATCATTGGGCTGAGTAGCAATATTTTGCGAACAAGACTGTCGAGCTTCAGTGTCATGAGCATAGTGTAAATGGTCATCTGGTTTTGGTGATTGGTTTGCATATGTTGTACCATCACGGAAAGTCTTGCGTCCATGCATAATTTAAATACATAAACCTGTGAATTCACCAAAATTTTGTTGACGTTTTAAAGCAATGTTTTCAGGTGGTCAATAGGCACGAGGTGCCAAGGAATGCAGTTGGGTAACGTTTTGATGCACGCTTAAAAGATATTAGTGTAGTAAGTTTGGTTGCCTTTTATACAGATTTTGGGAAATCTATGTCATCTTTTGTAATATTAAACAAGGAACAAGTGAAGCTATAAGCTTTTGGTAATATGTCTTTTAATTTAAATCTAAAATTATCATTTAAAAACGACTTATTGTGTCGTTCTTATATATATCTTGTGCTGTTGATCTTGAAGTAACACGCCCCGGATCCTTATTCCGCTGCAACCCATTTTGGGGGTGTTACAGATTGGTATCAGAGCCAAGGTTATAGAGAACCAGGTCAAAATGTTTTTGCTGGACTATAACCGTTTTCAAATATTGCATTCATAAAAAGGGTTTTTATGGGACACACTAGCTGTTGCATTAGTGGGACTAGATGCATTCGTAATTAATATACGTGGTGATGATATATTACGTATATTACAATAAAAGCCTTATATAATATACTCATATAAGTATTTCTTCTGGTCACAGTGCGATGTGATCTTATTTTTATTTATGATACATATGTTATGTTACGTTATGATTATATTGAAATCTAACGGGTATTGTATTTTCTTGTGATTTAAGAAAATGGCACCAAGAGGAACGCCCACGAGGTTAAACCAATGCAAAACCAACACCAGATACAAAAAAATTGACCACCCCAAATAGCACCCAACAGCCACAACTGTTACTGAGGCACAACTTCAGGCCTTAATTAATCAAGGAGTTGCTGCTGCAATGGCTGAAGCAGAAGCAGCTATGACCCGGAATGGCTATAATAGCAATGGTTCAGGACCAAGGCCAGCACAAACTGCTCGCGAATGCTCTTACTCTGAATTCTTAAAATGCAAACCTTTGGACTTCAAAGGCACTGAGGGAGTCGTCGGACTCACTCGATGGTTTGAGAAAATGGAATCTGTGTTTAGCATTAGCAATTGCCCAGCAACTAGCCAAGTCAAATTCGCGACTTGCACTCTGCAAGACGATGCTCTTACATGGTGGAATTCCCATGTTAAGACCACCACTCCAGAAGTAGCTCATGCCATGCCATGGGCAGCACTGAAGAAAATGATGACTGATAAATACTGCCCGAGGGGTGAGATCAAGAAGATTGAAACTGAAATGTGGAACCTTAAGGTTAAGGGCACCGATGTGGTGGCCTATAATCGACGATTTCAGCAACTAGCCTTGATGTGTTCCAGAATGTTCCCAGAAGAGGTAGACAAGATTGAAAAGTATATCGGTGGATTGCCCGATATGATACTTGGCAGTGTAAAGGCATCAAAGTCGAAGACCATGCAAGAAGTTATTGAGTTTACAACTGAGTTGATGGAGGATAAGACCCATGCCTATGCTGAACGTCAGGCAGAAAGGAAAAGAAAGTATGATGATCTTCCCCAGAACAATCAAAACCAACAACAGCAGAATAGGAGGCAGAACACAGGCCAGGCCTATGCTGCAGGCAATGGTGACAGGAAGCCATACGAAGGGTCTAAGCCTCTATGTTCCAAGTGTAATGGCCATCATGAAGCAGGTCCTTGTCCACCTAGGTGCAGTAACTGCAATAGGGTTGGCCATCTGGCCAGGGACTGTAGGATACGGCCTGCTAACAATAACAACAACAACCGTAACAACAACAACAACAACAACTACCGTAACAACAACAATAATCAGCAGGGCAATGGTTGCTTTGAGTGTGGAGCTCAAGGCCACTTTAAAAGAAACTGCCCGAAACTGAACAACAATGATCGTGGTAATCAAGCTGGGAATAACAGGGCTCCAGCGAAGGTGTATGCGGTTGGAAATGCGGGGGCAAACCCAGACAACGTCGTTGCGGGTACGTTCCTTCTAAACAACCATTATGCTTACATCTTATTTGATACTGGTGCCGATAGGAGTTTCGTATCTACTGCATTTAGTACTTTACTTGATATCGTCCCCAATACACTAGATCATGGTTATAACGTTGAGTTAGCTGACGGTAGGATAATTGGAGTAAATACTATATTGATGGGTTGTACGTTAAACTTTTTAAACCATCCGTTCAACATCAACCTAATGCCGGTAGAGATGGGTAGTTTCGACGTGATAATTGGCATGGACTGGTTGTCAAAATACAGTGCCGTTATCGACTGTGCTAAGAAGATTGTTCGTATCCCCTCCGGGAGCGAAATCCTAATCGTTTGCGGTGACGGATGTAGCGAAGGACACAGGACGCGACTAAACATCATCTCGTGTACCAAGGTTCAAAAGTATCTGCTAAAAGGATCTCACGTCTTTTTGGCACATGTTACTACAAAGGAGATCGAAGACAAGTCAGAGAAGAAGCGACTTGAGGACGTACCGATAGTTAAAGATTTTCCTGATGTATTTCCTGAGGATTTGCCGGGTCTTCCTCCGACTCGACAAGTGGAGTTTCAAATTGATTTGGTACCTGGTGCTGCACCTGTAGCACGGGCACCTTATCGATTGGCCCCATCAGAAATGAAAGAATTGGCGGATCAACTACAAGAGCTTTCCGACAAAGGCTTTATAAGACCTAGTTCGTCACCATGGGGAGCTCCAGTTCTATTCGTCAAGAAGAAAGATGGATCGTTGCGGATGTGCATAGATTATCGGGAACTAAACAAACTAACGGTGAAGAACCGTTATCCGTTACCAAGAATTGATGACTTATTTGACCAACTTCAAGGGTCGAGTGTTTACTCGAAGATCGACCTAAGGTCAGGTTATCACCAATTGAGGGTTCGAGAGGAAGACATCTCGAAGACTGCCTTCAGAACTCGATATGGACATTATGAATTCCAAGTTATGCCGTTTGGTTTGACCAACGCACCTGCTGTGTTTATGGACCTCATGAACCGAGTGTGCAAACCTTATCTGGACAAATTCGTAATTGTCTTTATTGACGATATTTTGATCTATTCCAAGAACAAGCAAGAGCATGAAGAGCATCTGAAGATAATATTGGAGTTGTTGAAGAAAGAGGAGTTGTATGCAAAATTTTCCAAATGTGAATTTTGGATTCCCAAAGTACAGTTCCTCGGTCACGTGATTGATAATAAAGGCATTCACGTGGATCCAGCCAAGATCGAATCCGTTAAAGATTGGGCATCTCCTAAGACACCAACGGAGATTCGTCAATTTTTAGGTCTTGCTGGGTATTATCGACGATTCATTGAAGGGTTTTCAAAGATCGCCAAACCAATGACCAAGCTCACTCAAAAGAAGGTCAAGTTTGAGTGGGGTGACAAACAAGAAGCAGCGTTCCAGTTATTGAAGCATAAGTTGTGTAGTGCACCAATTCTGGCTTTACCCGAAGGAAGTGAAGATTTTATCGTATACTGCGATGCTTCAAAGAACGGTTTGGGCGCTGTGTTGATGCAAAGGGAAAAGGTGATTTCTTATGCATCACGCCAGTTAAAGATCCATGAGAAGAACTATTCAAAAAGGGTTTGGCGCTGTATTGGATGCAGAGAGAAAAAGTGATTTCTTATGCATCCCGGCCAGTTAAAGATCCATGAGAAAAACCATACAACATCATGATCTAGACTAAGAGAGCAGTAGTGTTCACTCTAAAGAATTTGGAGGCAACTATCTGTATGGAACTAAGTATACAGTGTTCACTGATCATAATAGCATACAACACATTCTTTGATCCAGAAGGAACTGAAACGATGAGACAACGCCGATTGTTATGAGTGCTTAGTGATTTACAGAGTGCGATATACGTTATCACCCAGGGAAAGCAAAAGTCTTTGCAGTATTCATTGAGCAAGGTAAAGAACGAGAACCACCATTACAAGTTCGAGCTATAGGCATGACTCAAAGCTTGATCATTGCCAAGCAAATCTTGAATGCTCGAGAACTGAAGCCACTGGAAACCAAGGAAAACATCACGAATGATGATGTTGAGGTAAGCTATTGAAAATGCTAAATTTCCAGAGGCAATTAGGGATGGAAAAGTTGGAAACCTCGAACGGGATGGAACCTATGCCTCAATGGCAGGAGTAGGTTACCTTTTAAGAATACGATTCGACAGACTGTTATCATGCACGAGTCCCACAAATCGAAGTATTCTATCCAACCATGTTCCGAGAAAATTAAACAAAGACGTAAAGAAGCTATATTTGGGTGTCCCAAAATATGAAAGCCGACATCGCCACCTAAGTTATGCCAATGCATTGACCAGTGAGCTAAGGTACAAGGCCCGAACACAAGACAAATCGGTTTAGTTGGTACAAACAGCCCGAGATGCCAGTCAATGGAAGTGGTACAATATCACATGGATTTATCTCGAAGCTTCCTAAGTCATCACAAGGTTACGAGATACCATTTAGGGTGAATCGATTGACCGACTTACAAAGTCCGTGATTTTTAATACCCATGAGGGAAACTGACATACCATACTGGAAAACTGGCGAGATGTACTAAAGGAAGTAGTAACAAGGGCATGTAATACCGGTCACGATTATTTTGATCGTTGAACCCTAGGTTCGCCATCAAATTTCAGGAGGTCACTTCAGAAAGCTTATGGGTACAAGTTAGTATGATTACACATATCATCCGCAAAACAAGACGGACCAAGCGAAGAACCATTAAACTCTCGAAGATATGCTTAGAGCTTGAGTGGATCGACTTTGGAAATGGTTGGGTTAAACATTTGCCATTGGTCGAGTTTTTCGAACAATAACATTATCATTGCTAGCAATTAAAAGCTGCACCCTTTGAGGCCTTTACGGTAAAAAAATGTCGTTGGTTGCGCATCGTCCCTGTTTGTTGTGGCTGATGTAGGAGAAGTGTCAACTCACCGTGTCCAGAGAAAGTCAAAGAGACTACTTGAGAAAATCATTCAATTAAGCAAAGGATGCAAGCCGCTCGTGATAGCAAAAAGCTAACACTGATTTGAATCGTAAGCCGATTGATTTGAGGTTGGAGATAAAAGAGATGCTCAATGGTTCGCCTTGGAAAGGGTATACCTTTGGCAAACCGAGGGAAATTAAATCCCATGTTGTTGTTGGACTCCTTTAAGGTTAAAAAAACGGGTTGGAGACGTGCCATCAAGCTACGAGGCTTCCTGAGGAGCTGATTAAGTTCATAATACATTTCCACGTGTCCAACCTTTAAAGAAGTGTCATCCGACTGACCCTTAGCCGTTCCGTATGGAACATGGACTTCATTTTAGATGACAAGCTCAGTTTCCGAGGAACTAAGAGATTATAGATCGAGAAGTTAAACGGTTGAAGCGAAGTCGTGATCCCTTAGTCCAAGGTTCGATTGAACTCAAGAAGGTCCAGATGTTTACATGGGAACGCAAATCAATTTCCGAAGAAATACCCGCATTTGTTCTCAAGGACCGGGCCGTCGTCAAATGCCGCGTCTTAGAGCCTATTAGTGACCAACTCTCAGCAAACCGGGGGGAGGGGAAAGAAAAGGTGTGACTATAACAACTCGTGTTTAGGTTCATTGTATGACATATGAAATTCACAATTTATTTTTAGGGTTATACGCTTTGCTCTTAAACCGCAACGTTAAGTATAAATCGCGTACAACTGAAAATGATCATAACAAAGTAACGGGCATTAAACATTTAAAGTGGTTATATCAATGCAATTGTTTATATGATTATTATGAGGATAATTAAAACTTGTTCATCTTATTATTATAACGGTTACGTAAAAATGCTACTTTGTTTCATAATAAAATCGCTTTTAGGCATACCCTCAGTAAGTTCTAAAACCTAAACTACGCCTAAAGCGATACCCACGATTATACCCAATACTCAAAATAATCAAAAATTACATCATATATATATATATATATATATATATATATATATATATATATATATTCCGAATTTATAGAAAGGACATTACTTTTCAAAGTTTTACAATCTTGTCATAATATCTAGATAAAATCTATATATTAATAAAGTAACTCTTACACCTTTATCAACTGTCAAGTTAACTTTAACCAGGGTTTAGGAAAGTAAACCATGGGTAAGTTAGGAATATTTTATACAATAAATAGCCATTCATGGCATAGTAAACTTTACTTAAATCCTTAAACATTCAAAAATTTCATTTTCTTCCTCCCTTTTATACACTAAATCCCACGGCACAAAACCCTTGCCAAACTAAAATCCATACTTTGATTAAACTAAGATTATACAACCATATACAGCAACATACTTAAGGAATTCTAAGGTTTTACAAGCATTGGTTCATCTTTTGCAAGTAATAAGATGAAAAAGTAAAGATTAGGGTTAAGGAAACCGTAATCTACGTGTTATAAGCTTGAAAGCATGGTTATGAATCTAAACAGGCGGGTTTAGAATTTATATCTCATCACTATACATCATTACAAGGTTTTCCTAATTCCTTTTATACTTTTATTTCTATGATTTTATGTGTTATAATTTCTTTACGTCTAAATCACCACTAATATGATTTTCAAATAATGTAAAATGAGTATTTTATATGAGTATATAACAATTTAAACACTATATTCTATGTCATAATGGTGCCTAAATATCATGGAAAAGTAAAAATAAAAGTATGTTAACCAATGGATTAAATATATAAACAAGTTTATGGTTAAATTAGGTTTTTATAAGTTTTCTTTTAATCTTCACATATGAAAAGATAAAGAAGTAAAAGGGTTGAACTTGTTGCATGATTTACAATACTAGGGATGATATTGACTATATTATAAGTACCACAGATGTTAAAATATGTTATTAGTTTTTTTTAGTAAACTACTAAACTAATTAATACATAATAATAAAGTTTAACACATTTTAGAAATAAAAATCTTAGTCGGCTGTTTTGTAAATAAAAATTTACATATATGTTTTATGATTTTATAAAATACAACATGACACAAGGATCGATTGGGTCATAAAGAACAACCGAAAACCCGATTAATAACGAGAAGATACGCCTTTACAAGTTAAGAATAGTATAATACTTTTTAAAACAATTTTTATTATAAAGAAGAAGTACTATTCACCACGAGAAACTACAACATTATAAACATCCAAAATAATGATAAAACTTTCAATTACTAGAACGGCTCAAAGAATCGCTAAAAAGCGTAGCTATAACGAATAAGATACACTAAAACAGGGTATTATTTCGTTAATTAAAAGTAATAAAAACGAGTATATAGCTGTGTGAATAGTAAAAACACTATTCATAGCACAGAGAAATCAAAAACTTGAAAATATAATATTTTTATTCACGTCGTCTACTACAAGACGTGGACCGTAAGAAACGCGAGCAACAGGGCATAAAACGCCAAAAAAGAGTCAATTACAAAAGTATATTTATAAACGATTTTCACTTTGTAAATATTATTTTACTAAAACGATTAGTCGGTGATTATGCTATATAGAATATTACGTGGTTATCAAAGTGCTATAATACTAGGGAGTTTCATAATGAGGCCTCTTCGGATGGCGTATCGACGAGTTGTTGGATTTACGATTTAAAGTGTCCTAACTCCTCGTACGTCATGTCATGACCTCTTTAATTATGATAGCCCGAACGATAGTACGATGTAACAACTATAAGATTATATTATGTTATTAATATAAGTACTCGGTACTTATACGACCTATATTTAATTAGGTTGCATTCGGGAATAATCGTGAAGCATTCCCACACTTGATATAAATTATCAGATCACTCACTTGAGGTGAGTTCATAGCCCCACACTTTTTACAGTTTTACTGATTTACTATTATTTGGGGTGGAAACATGCTTTGTTTTACAAATTGGACGCAAGTGGATATTTTGCATTGATTACATGTTTGCCTAAGTAGCGATAACCCAAGTTAAGCCCATTATCATGAACTGTCAATTGCATAGATGTAGTTGGGAATTACATTATGTGAGCGCGAATGTTATTTAATAGATCTATTTGGGAAACGACCTCCCCGTTCGGGTGACTAGCTATCACCGGGAACGAACGTTATAGCATGTCGAATCAGGGATGTTTCGGGTTAGAACATCATTTTGGGCTGAGTAGCAATATTTTGCAAACAAGACTGTCGAGCTTCAGTGTCATGAGCTTAGTGTAATTGTGATTGTTTGCATATGTTGTAACATCACGGGAAAGTCTTGCGGTCCTGCATAATTTAAATACATAAACCTATGAATTCACCAACATTTTGTTGACGTTTTAAGCAATGTTTTCAGGAGGTCAATAGGCACGAGGTGCCAAGGATGCATTGGGTTACGTTTTGGATTGCACGCTTAAAGACTTTTATATCGCATTTTGGGAAATCAATGTCATCTTTTGTAATATTAAACAAGGATCAAGTGAAGCTATAAGCTTTTGTAATATGTCTTTTAATTAAATCCAATGTATCAATTTAAATGACTTTTTGTGTCGTTCTTATATATATCTTGTGTTGTTGATCTTGAAGTAACACACCCCGGATCCTTATTCCGCTACCACCCATTTTGGGGGTGTTACATACTTGAGCTAGAAATGGGTCGAAATGGGGTTTTCAGGTTCGTACGGCTAGGAATGGCTTCAAGACTTTGTTTTTCTTACTTCTTGGCTTATATTCTGAGTTTAGGGACTTCTCTTGATCTTCTATTGCTGCTATGGAAAGGTTAGAACTCCATTTGAGTTTATGAGATAAGTTTGAGGGATGAATGAATGTGCAGTGTATGTATGCGTATATATAGGGGTGAAAATAATTGGTAGCCATGTTTTCTTGGCACCTAAGGATTTGATAAGTGTCCTAGATAGCTGAGTTAAGTAAGAGAGGCTAGTAGGATAAGTATGGAAGGCTAGAACTAGCCATGAAGATGTGGAATGGTGTTTTGGAGGCCACGACTAGAAATGGAAATAAGGAGGTGACAAGGCTTTTCTTGGAGCTTAAGGGTGATGATAGAGGTGCTTGTAAGCTACTTGGGTGGTTGCTTGGTGAGTCATAGTGGTGCTTGAGGTGCTTGGTTGCTTAAAAATAGGTAAAAATGAAGAAAAAGGGTGTCGGGTTTGGTTTGGTCTCGGGTTTAGGGTTTTGGACTTTTAGATTAAGTTAGGGTTAGGGTTTAGGACATATTAAGGTTTAGGATTAGTGTTAGGATTTGCTTGTACCTTGTGCTAAAGTGGTAGTAAGAAACTAGAATGAATTTGGAGGTAAAATGACCTAGTTTGACTTTCTTGCATTATTAACTTGTACATTGAGCTTTAGAAAGTTGTAACTTGATTTAGGAGGGAAAAGATATTCAAATGTTGTGTATTGATACTTGTACACATGCTTTAAAGGCTTGTATATTCATTTTATATGTATACATTACATATAATTAGGGTTTTGATGTAAACGTTAACGTTTAATGCTTGTTTTGATATAACATTTTGAAAAGTACGTTAAATGGATAATGTACTTGGTAAAAATGATATTAAGATATAAACTTAACATATTAGGATGTTTACATGATGTAAACATAGATAGAGATGGCATTGGTATAGGTTGCGTAAGCTCGTTTACTTTAGAGATGCAAGTTACGTTTCATAATGAGATAAAGCAAAAATTTCTCTGTTAAAAGGTGGTATATATATATATATATATAATAGATGGATATTATAGTGCATCTAATTTAAGAGTTGGATATTTACATTGATGAAAATTGCGGGTTGTTATAGCCGCACTTTTCTGTTTGAACTAAATCAAAATGCAAAAAATTCATATTTTGCAAAGGGATTGTTTGAAATGAAGATTGTTATGTGCTTATTAATATTATGTAAGTGTAGGAAGTTGCTTATATATGCTCTAACTAACCCACTAATGTTTATTTTGATATTATATTGTTTTAAATGTAATATGGACTCGAGGAATGATGTGCCTAGGAAAGGACGTAATCGAAATCTCTAGTGACCGAAACGAAGGATCAGGAAATTGGGATTCACCTGAATACAAAGATACAACAGGACGTTGAGGAAAGAAAGAACTTGAAGGTTTGGTCTTTCACAAAATGGACACTGAAGAGGATAGTGATCGGTATATTGCACAATATTTTGTAAATGGTTTATATGCATCAGATGGAGAGATCAATTTGGAAAAGAACGATAACTTAATCTCAAACGACTACGCAGTCAAACTTTGTCTTGAGTATGAGGTTAGGAATGGAAAGAAGTTAGTTAAAAAGGAGTTGATGGTGTTACTACGTGGGGAAATTTACTTTGTTCAATTCATCATAAATCCTGAAGAGGATGAATTTGAGCCATGATTAATTTTCGGAAGATCATTCTTGCGTTCTGCCAATGCAATAGTAAACTTCGAGGAAGGCACTATTACAATACAACCTGACTTTAACCCTTTTCTTTTAAGCAGTGATGAAGAAGGGAACCCAAATCTTGATAACTTAGAAACATTGCTTGACTTTTACTTTGATGAGGTACCACAGACAGAGACCGATCTCCCACCAATGGTATGCAAAATGGGCAAGGAAAGTAGGAATAAAAAGAAAATAATAGAAAACATCATGCACTTTAATAATGGTGATGGACCATCTTCATCCATTGGAACACCCTTAACACAAGAGGAAGCGGAAAAGAGGGCACTTGCCCACAATATCAGTATGAGGTATGAAATGCTAGAAGAATTGAGGCCGGTAATAGAAACATTGGCCTATAATGACAAATACAGAAAGTTGTTGGACGAAATTTAGGCCGACAAAGTCAGATTAGATGGAAAGATTAAACCAGATGAAGAAAGAACAATGGTAAAAGTAAAAGGACAAATGCTTAAGGAAAAGAAAGATCCAGGGGCATTCATATTTCCAATTAGGCTGGAGGGCCTAATCAATGAAAACGCTCTCACTGATACAGGATCTGACACTAACACCATGCCATACAGAATCTACGAACAGCTAGGTAGAGATGACATCATGCAATAAGAAAGAAACATAACAATGATTAACTATACAGAAGCTGAAGTAACTGGTCGATTAGTAAATGTACTATGTCAAGTTGGATTCACCACTCTGTCTGCCCAGTTCTTGATTTTGGAAACACCTATAGACCGGGACG
This sequence comes from Tanacetum coccineum, assembly GCA_026074375.1. NCBI lineage: Eukaryota > Viridiplantae > Streptophyta > Magnoliopsida > Asterales > Asteraceae > Tanacetum > Tanacetum coccineum. Next base: position 108,992 of record BQNB010001644.1, on the reverse strand, counting down.
CACCTATCGTGGTGGGTCATGGATTCCTTGATACAATTGGAGGCAAGATTGACATTCCAAACAGGATATTAACTACTTTTAATGGACTTACTCGTCAAACTTTTAGAGCAGCTAGATCAGAAAAAAATCAGAATTGCTGAGAGCGACTCAGATGATGAAGAAGACTATGTGATTAAGAGGAATGATATGGGAACACCAATTCACAACTCCAGACCAATCAGATACCAAAACAATACCAACCTTGCTGAAAACATAACCTTGTCAACTCTTGAATCAGTAATAAACCCATTTAGAAAAATCAGCGTGTGGAAAAAGGCTGTAAGTTTCCTAGGATCACTTCCTGCTAAACTAAGAGATGTTGAATGGAAACCCGATTACAAATTATGCTATTCAAATCCAGAGTTAGCAACTGGGCAGTGGAAAACTGAGATTCGTGTAATCGACCCCTATGGAAATATCTACATGCAAGCTTTTATGACAAAACCTACAAAAAGGAAATTATCTAAATATCACAAATTGAGTGACATAATGCCACCAAACTGGTTCGTCGAGTAAGCTTTGGAAGGAAGAAAAATGATAACGCTCCAAATATACATAAAATATCCCTTAGAAATGCAAGAAATATATGTACTCACGTAATAAATATTGCAAGAATTGGTCGTTTGCTATGTAAATATTGTTTCAAGACCAAATATGGAAGGAAGGACTTAACGTGCAAGAAATATGGTTACTTACAACTAATATTCGTCAAAATAAGGATCTAGAAAAGGACTGCTGATGTAAAAGGTACAAGTGCGCCGGTTTTATTATCAAGTGCGGCGCACTTGTCAGCGGGTTTTAATGCAAGTCATTTATTAGGGATGTGCGGCGCACTTTTATCCAAGTGCGGCGCACTTTCTGCGTCAGTTACTAAAAAATCATCAATGATGCAACTCTTGAATTGCCCAATCATCACTATAAATAGAAGCACGAATTTGGAGAAGAAAAATCATTCAGAACAACAACATTCAGTTCACAACACATACTAAATCATTCTCCAAGAGTTAGAGAAGTTCTTAGGAAGATTTGAAGGGTAAACCTTCATCTTCATCTTTTTCCGGGTAGAAGAGCAAGTGAAGTGTCCTTTAAACTCAGAAGTTTGAAGGTGCTAGTTGCTAGTTGTTTCTCTGTTCTTAAGAAGGAATTGTTAGATTGGAACTTTTGTTCTTGAAATTTGGTAAAAACATGTTTCCATCCTTTTATAATATGAATTTTGGATTTATCATACTTGATGAATATGTTGCCACTATGATTGTTGAGTAGATTAACATGTTTGGTTAAGGGCTCTATGGATTTTATGGATCAAACTTGACTCTTTGAATGAACTTTTGATATAAATACTATAAGCTTGATGTTTTTGAACTTAGACTCTTTAATTATCGTTTGGTCACCACTTATCCCGGATATAGGTCGAAAGACTCCGTTAAGTGACTGATTTCCATGTTGTTTGTCTATAACAACTAGACCTTAGCCTTGTGAGGATTGGCTAAGTAAACGAAAATTAACCTAAGTGCAAAAGGGTTTAACGCTAAACCACATGTCTAACGAACTTGGTTTAGTAAGCTTATATTACTCATCATCAAACACGGATCACACTTAAAGCATTTTCATAATTAAAGATAAAGGCCGAAAGGGTTTTTCATTATGAACAATAGAAGATCTTTTTAAGCAACTAAACATTCTTAAACCGATTATAACTACATTCGTGAATCATTCATCTACTCAAGTTTATCTATAATATTTCTTGTTCCTTAACCAAACATGTCCTTTTAAATCATTGAATTAGACCATTATCTTTAGACCCGTGACAATCTATAAGATAATCCTTTTTCGTAATATTATCGACTTTGTCTTAGAATTGCCAATCTCCTGTGGAATGACCTGACTTACCTACAATACTATATTATAAACGAGGGTTATACTTTACCCGTGTGTTTTCATATAATTGTCCAGTATTTTTAGTCTTATAAATTTAAAGCTTTTGAAACACATCAAAAAAATTATCTGGTTAAAAAAGAAGACTTCTCTTCTTGAAGAAAAAATAACACACTAAAATTTACATTACTCCTATAATGCATGGATATTAAGTAATCCATGCCTTGGAAAATTAATTACCCGTTGTCTGGAACAGCTGTCTTTTTGGCGACATGCTTTCCTCAGATTGAAAAGCGGGTTGCAGTTTGAAATAACTGCATGCCATAAAGACATGTTTTAATGTCTGAACTTCTGCTCGAACTTTATTTAAAGATCTGTGTCATTATTGAACAACATTTCTAGGTCCGTAAATATTATCGATTTTTAGAAGACATGTCTTGAAAAATATTTTTGGTATTTTCTATTTTCTGATTTTATGGTTTTTGTAGGTTTTATATTTTTGTATTTTCTTTTTGGTTTTAAATATACACAAATGTACATAGGATACATGAAGACTATCCTTTACTCATCCTTTCCTTCTTAAAGACGTTTAAGAGTTTCTGGAGTCATACTCTTCATTCCAAGTCGCGAGAGTAGAAATTCGAGCCGCTCTCTTGGTAATGCCTTGGTGAATATGTCTGCAAGTTGATAATCCATCGTCATGAAGTAAAGTTCAACCATGCCATTTTTGACTTGCTCTCTTATGAAATGGTGTCGTATGTCGATGTGCTTTGACCGAGAGTGCTGGACATTGTTACAGCAGAGAGCAATAGCACTTCTGTTATCACAATACAGAGGTATAATATTGAATGCAAAGCCGTAGTCCGTTAGCTGTGATCTCATATAAAGTATCTGAGCACAACATCGAGACATGGCAATGTATTCAGCCTTTATGGTTGAGATAGCAGTGCTTTTCTGCTTCTTTGATGACCAACTCACTAATGTGTCCCCAAGAAACTAAGCACTTCCCGACATACTTCTCTTTGTATCTTGACAACCTGCATGGTCAGCATCTGCATAGGTTGTTAGTGCCATAGCGATGTCCTTTGGATACCAAAGACCCTAGTTAATGGTGCCTCGAAGGTACCGAAAGACCCGCTTAATTGCCTCAAGGTGCTTTTTGGTAGGCTTAGCCTGATACCTAGCGCAGATGCACATAGCGAATACCAGGTTTTGTCTACTGGCAGTGAGGTACAATAGGGAGCCGAACGAGCCTGGTCAACTAGAATCCCTAAGGGGTCCTCATCTAGTTTTGATCGATCCACCATTGGTGTATCTATAGGGTTAGAAGTATCTATTCCATATTTTATTAAAATTTAGAGAGCATATTTAGACTCGTTAATAAAGATGCCTCCTGGACTTTGAGAAACTTATAATCCTAAGAAAACGACATGTGTCCCATCATTGACATCTAAAATTTTGAACTCATCTCTTTTGAAAATATATCACAAGCTTTAGGATCAGTTAAGGCAAATATAATATCATCTAAGTAAATTTGAACAAGAAGAATATGTTTGTTTGTTTTACGGGTGAATAACGTAGGATCAACTACACCCTTGGAGAACTTGTTTGCCAGAAGAAACTTTGATAAGGTGTTATACCATGCCCTTGGAGCCTGCTTTAAGTCATAAAGAGCTTTCTTCAAACGATAGACATGCGTAAGATGATCTGGATCAACAAATCCCTCGGGTTGACTGATGTAGACTTCTTCTTTAAGCCCGTCATTTAGAAATGCAGTCTTGACATCCATCTGGTAGATGATCATGTTCTTGCTGGCGGAATTTGCAATAAAGATTTTGATAGCCTTTATCCGTGCAACTAGTGAAAATGATTCCTCAAAATCGATACCCTCCTCCTGACGATATCCTTTGGCTACTAACTGTGCTTTGTTCTTCAGAACATCACCATACTCATCAAGCTTGACTTTGTAAATCCACTTGAGAGTGATAATCATTACACAGTCTAGTTTTGGAACAAACTCCCATACTTGAAATCGATCAAACTCATGAAATTCCTCTTGCATAGCTTTAAACCAGCAAGCTTCAGTCATGGCAGTCTTGAAGTTCTTAGGTTCGACTTTTGAAAGTACAGAATTGTAAAAGCACCACAAGGCATTGGTAGCTAACTATTTTCTGGTGGATATCAGACGAGAAGGATTACCAATTACATTATCCATTGGGTGATCCTTGGACCATTTTTTTAGATGATTATATGGTTGAATAACTTGGTTGGATTCAGCTGGACAAACATCCCATGATGATGACTCTTCAGAACTAGGTTATGGAGCAAATACATTTATGAAGGGATCGTTGTCAGCATGAGCAAAAGGATTGTCTTCGATAGTAGGTCTAACTGCAACACCTTGATGTATGATATGAGGTTGTACTTCTGAGGATGACGGTGAATAATGGGTAGAAGGTGTATCTTGATCAATAGCTGTCAAAGAAGGTGTACCCGCTAAAATAACTGAAACTTAAACTGCAGGAGCAAGAGGTACCAATCTTTCAACACCAGGGGGTTCAAAGTAATCATTGAATATTGGTTAAAATAAAAACTCCAGATCTTTATTGGTAGGGGATACATAAGGAGCTGCAGGGATCAGATTTGGAACGATCCCTGGAGTAATTTGTCTAAGCGTCAACAAAATAGGCTCGGGTCCTGAACTGATGTACACAGGAGCCATATGCTCAATCAGCTCATCAAATTAAACGTGAATTGTTTCCATGATTCGTCGGGTTCTCTTGTTGTAGATTCTATAACCCTTCCTATTGGGAGCATAACCAACTAAAATCCCAATATCTGCTTTTGCTTTCAGTTTTCCAAGGTCTTCGTTTTCATTTGTTGGATAATGTTAGATATTAGAAAAAGACTTGGTCACCCCGTGTATTTTACTGTTTATTATAGCTCGTAGTTTCATAGTTAATAGTACGTTTTTCGGTTTTAAGTCGGGTACAAATACCCGGTATATTGTAAGTACTATATATAGCCTCTTCCAACTTTGGAAGAGGTAAGCTAGTCATTATTTCACTTTATTAGAAAAACACTTTCTCTCTCTAGATATTCTCTCTCAAGTGTTTCTCTCTCTGAAAACTAGCCAAATCTAAGAATCGACCCCGTGTTATGATATAGGATATACCACAATACCCACATACGTTTGTTAGATGATCTCCATGTTATTTTGATCCACCTCAAATCGGTTCATTAGTTAGATTATAAATATCGAGTATGTAAAAGCTCAAGTGTAGGGGTACGTGTTATAAACCCCATGTTGTGATGTATTATGTTAATAAAAAAAGAGATTGATGTAGAGTTGTGTAGAGTTTGTATATCTTCGTCCGAGTCTTGGCTTAGCAATCAAACCAGCGTGTATTCGTGTAAGTAATTAGCTAACCCTTCCACTCCAAATTCACCCAAAGACACCCAAATGTATCCTATCCGTTTCCGTTTCCATTATGTGTTATCTTACACCTACACCTTACAACCCTTTAAAAATACCTCTTAGACAGTAATGAATAATGCTTGCGCCTAGCGGTGGAGGTTTGATACTTTACCAAGCCTATGGTAATTTATATGCTATGACAGGTAATGAGTGTTTATTTTTGTTTCCCCATAGTTGTTATAATTTATTATACACCCGAGAGAAAGAGAGAATCTCAAACACTTATGTGAGGTGCTAGTATATGCTTTTCGTGCTTTTAATTACGAGGTCTAGAAGGTTGTGTTGTAAAATACTTTTAAAGAGTAGGTTAAATGACCCTAATACTGCTATTGTCTATGTAGAAAAGACCATTTGCTTGAGGATAAGCAAATCCCAAGTGTAGAGGTATTTGATGAGGTGTCATTTGATACACTTTTCGGGGTCATTTAACCCCCTAAATCGTGCATTTATGCCCAAAATAGGTACTTAATCGTTCCTTTTCAGGTATTTAGCATTTGGAAGGCATTTGGAGGAAATACACATGACTTAGGCTCATTTGAAGAAGAAACAGACAAGACTACGGACCTACACCAACATCTCTCAAGATTATGTTCTCAGCGGCTGAAGACGGCCTCACAAGATACACGTGACGCCGTCACAATTCATCCCACGACGGTGTCACAAGAAATCACGACGCAGCGTCAGCCCGCACCAACTTAACTCAGATCTAAAAGATTCTACTTTATGAAGGCGTCACAATTAAAACGCGACGCCGTCACAGTGATATTCTTATAAATATAGACCCGAAATTAGGGTTTTATGTGTGTAACTTTTGAGTAAAAAAGGGAGACGAACCCTAGTTCATTTGGCAGCTTATTAGGACGATTTTAGGGCTTCAAAACCCTATTGTACCTCCTTCAATTCATGTTTTAATCAAGTAAGACTATCTTAATCATTCAATATGTCTTGTTATTTGATTCTTTATTGTTTCTTGGCTTTAACTTTAACGATGCTTGATGCTAAAACATCCTTATTGATTCATTTATGATGTATGAAACCTAGAATGTAGATCTTAGTGGTGTTGCTTCTTGTGATGAATATGCATGTTAGGCTTTAGAAAACTAGCTTTTATCTGTATCGATGTTGATGTGTCTAGGGAAACATGATTTTGTAGAAAGGATACCATCAGGTAACAGTCTTCATACTACCTTGCCCTTATATGGTTGATCCACTTCTAATATATTTCAAATGCATTTAATACACTCTTAGGGGTCGGGTAATAGTCTTCATACTGCCTTACTTTATGTTTTGCCTCAACGGCAATAAAATTAGAACTCGGGTTCTAGTAATATGTCATGACTCTCTGGAATTATTACATAGATCACTCTACAAGTGTACAAAGCAACAACACTAGGAGAGCATCTAGTATACATCTCAAATACATATAAATGATACAATCTTGTTTATAATCTTGTTATCACCATTAGCGTAGTTTATTATTTAGTTTTAATAGCTAAAACCAACCAAACCTCTCAAACATATGATTTTACCTGCTTTCTTATAAATATAAAAATACAAAAATAATCTTCTCTCAACCCTTAGAATTATGTTAGACCGTGATCAAGCCTTCCCAACCTATTCCCCTAGAGAACGATAACAACCCCGAGTCTTGCCTATACTACTACTACAACAGTTAGGTACTCTGCCTAGGGAGTTGTAAAACTTCTTGTAGAAGTCCCTTACGATAACCGCATCAGCCAGCCACTAGCATAATTAGGAGGGTCTTTATGTTAAAGAATCTTGATTCAAAAACAAAACTTATAGGAGAAGATAGCGAGTCATTCAACCCAATTTATGGTAACTATATTGAATTAAATGACTTGGACACACCTCTAGAACCCGAGACGAATCAAGATGTTGATTCTAAGCCAACTGTTGTCAATAAACCTGATAATGTTAAAACCAGTTCTAAGTGTTGTTATAAAATGAAACTTTCATGCACGATTGGGTATAAAAATATTAATGCTGGCTTTATCCATTCTTTGTCCGTTAATTTAACTGCCAAAAGCTTTTATTATTCTATACATGAGGACAGGGACGATCATGAAGGGAAGAGTCCAGTCGGAACTCTAATAGATGTACTCGTTTTCGTTGGAGAAATTTTCTATTCTAGCAGGTTTTATCATCATTGACGATGAAGAGGAAACAAGAGATGTTGCGCTCCACATGCCATTTTTTATGAAATACGTATCATGCCAAAAGATTATGAAGAAATTCACTCACGAAGACAAGTGCGAGCGAATGATGGATAAATAAAAAAAGAGAGAAAAGAAAATTTCGAACATAACGACTAGCTGAAACAAAAGTGCTTCCCGGGTGATAACCCGATCGTTTTCAAATAGTTTGAACTATTTTTAAATTGTTTACACGAGTCTGTCTTCCCAAACACTCGATATGACGTATCGAACCCCTCGAGATACAGTGTGTTAGATATTAGAAAAAGACTCGGTCACCCCGTATAGTTTACCATTTATTGTAGCTCGTAGTTAATCGTTTAATGTATAACATTCGGTAATGGGTCGGGTATTAAACCCAACGTGTAAACCCACTACCAAGGCCATTAGGCCGGTTTTGTAAGCACCTATATAAGCCTCTTCCATGCCTTGGAAGAGGTGGTTAGTCATTTCATTATACAAGTTCACTTTCTCTCACTAAAAAGCTTTTCTCTTTAATTTTCTCTCTCTAGGCTTGGCTAATCCATCTATCTTCTATTGTGTTATGATTTCCAATATCTTACAATTGGTATCAGAGCACATGGGATGATTAGATCGTTTGTGTGTGCATTTTAGTGTTTGGTTTAGATCAAAAGTTGAGTTTTAGGAGGTTTTAGCTCTTGTTCTTGAGTTTCATTGATTTTCACTTTTATTGTGTTAAAATTCATGTTTTTGTAGTGGCTATAGCCTTCTAGTACTCATTTGTGCAAAAGAATCCAAGTCAAAACGTTCAAAAGGATGATTTTTAGGTGTTTTAAAGTGTAAAAGTTCGTAATTTATCATAGCGGTTTGGTATTTTGCTTGTAGTGTTTCGTAGCGGTTTGGTTTACTGTTTTGGCGGATTGTCAGGAAAATACACTATTCTAGCAGTTTGTCAGATCGTACACTGTTCTAGCGGTTTGTCTTCTAATGTAGCGGTTTACTAGTAGCGATTTGGTAATAGTAGCGGTTTGATCCATAGCGGTTTATAGGTTTTTGAAGATTTTTCTCAAGGTCTTTTGGGAAACAAACCTCTGGCCATTTTTCTTCGTGGTAGGGGTTTGGTATAGTTTCTTCATAGCGGTTTGACAGTAGCGGTTTGACAGTAGCGGTTTGAGCTCTAGTTCAGCAGTTTGGTAAACTGTTTGGAATTTGGACTATTTTTCGGCAGATTAACTTCGTAGCGGTTTACCATTCGTAGCGGTTTATAGGTAGCGGTTTGTTACAGGTTTTTGAAGATTTTTCTCAAGGTCTTTTGGGAATCAAACCTCTGGCCATTTTTCTTTGTGGTAGCGGTTTGGTATAAATTTTTCATAGTGGTTTGACTGTAGTTGTTTTACAAGTAGCGGTTTAAGCACTAATCCAGCGGTTTGGCACACTGTTTGGTATTTGGACTATTTTTCAAACTTGACAAACGTAACAAACTCAAACAACAAAACACTTAAACAAACATCCCAGTTTTTTTTTTTTTTTTTTTTTTTTTTTTTTTTTTATTTTAACAAACAATCATTAATCATTGTATCGATCAACTTAAATCATTTTCACAATCACCTAAGATGGCAAATCTTTTAGATAGAACCAATGTGCCAGTTCCGATACCCAGCCACCTATGCTTGATAGAACTGACTTTGCATCATGGCAACAACGTATTAGACTGTATTGTTGGGGTAAAGAGAATGAGGTGAATATCATGAAGTCGATTGATGAAGGACCTTTTCAGATGGGAACATTTAGGGAAACACTTGTTGAAGGGAATGAAGGTGCCCTACATCTAGGTCCAGAATGAGCTCGAGTCTACTCCGACCTTTCACCTAAAGATAAGGAAAGGTATAATGCTGACATTCGGGCAACAAATATCCTACTTCAAGGGTTTCCAAAAGACATCTACACTCTTATCAATCATTACACTGATGCAAAAGACATTTAGGATAATGTAAAGATGCTCCTGGAAGGTTCTGAATTAACCAAAGAAGACCGTGAATCACAACTATACGATGATTTTGAACACTTCTGTCAGAATAAAGGAGAAACCATTTACGATTACTATGTCAGGTTTACCAAGCTCATCAATGACATGCGAAACATCAAGATGACCATGCCCAGAATGTAGTTGAATTCAAACTTTATTAATAACATGTTACCTGAATGGGGTAGATTCGTCACAGTTGTGAAACTGAATAGAGGATTGAGGGACTCCAACTATGATCAGCTGTATGCTCCGGGTCCGATACCCGACCACCTATGCATGATAGGACTGACTTTGCATCATGGCAACAACGTATTCGACTGTATTGTCGGGGTAAAGAGAATGGGGTGAACATCTTGAAGTCAATTGATGAAGGACCTTTTCAGATGGGAAGATTCCGGGAAACACTTGCTGAAGGGAATGAAGGTGCCTTACATCTAGGTCCAGAACGACCTCGAGTCTATACTGATCTTTCACCTAAAGATAAGGAGAGGTATAACACTGACATTCGAGCAACAAATATCCTACTTCAAGGGTTACCAAAAGACATCTACACCATTATCAATCATTACACTGATGCAAAATACATTTAGGATAATGTGAAGATGCTCCTAGAAGGTTCTGAATTACCAAAAGAAGATAGGGAATCACAACTGTATGATGACTTTGAACACTTCCGTCAAAACAAAGGAGAAACTATTCATGACTACTATGTCCGGTTTGCCAAACTCATCAACGACATACGGAACATCAAGATGACCATGTCCAGAATGCAGTTGAATTCAAAGTTTGTTAATAACATGTTGCCTGAATAGGGTAGATTTGTAACAGCCATGAAACTAAGAGGATTAAGGGACTCCAACTATGATCAGTTGTATGCTTATCTGAAGTAACACGAAGCACATTCCAATGAGAACAAAATGATGTTGAATTGATTTACTCAACACACTGTTGATCCTCTTGCCTTGATGTCAAATGTTTCACATCAGTAGTACTACTCACAATCATCTATAACTTCACCATCCACATATGTTCCACCACACTTTGCTGACAACACTCAACTTGATTCAGGAATCTCTCCAACTGACAACTTAATTGAGAACTTAACCAACACACTTGCCCTACTCACCCAATCATACAAAACATACCTTCCTTAAACAAACAATCAACTCAGAACTTCATCAAATACAAGAAACCAAGCCACAGACGATAGGGTTGTTGTTCAGAATGTATAGGGTCGACAGAATAGAGGTCAAGGGAATAATGCATGGGGTGCAGGTGCAGCTAGTTATGGGGGGCTCAGAACAGAGTTGGGAATGCAAATCCAGGTCAAGCAATGTAGATTAAGTGCTACAACTGCAACGGTATAGGCCACATAGCTAGGAACTGCACTCAGCCCAAGCGACCACAGAACTCAAAATATTTCAAAGACAAGATGTTGCTGATGCAAGCTCAGTAGAATAGGGTGGCATTGAATGAAGAGCAGTTGCTATTTATTACAGGTGTACATGACAATGTTGTTGATGAAGATGTGGATGAGCAACCAGTTCAGGACTTAGCACTTAATGTGGATAATATGTTTCAAGCTGATGACTATGATGCTTTTGATTCTGATGTTGATGAGGCTCCTACTGCACAGACTATGTTCATGGCAGATTTATCATCCGCAGATCCTGTTTATAATGAAGCTGGTCCATCTTGTGATTCAGACATTCTATCTGAGGTACACGATAATGATCACTATCAGGATGCTGTTTGTGAACATCATGAAGTACACGAGATGCATGACGATGTACAACCAAACTACATTGTTAACTTACATGCTGATTATACGAGTGATAGTAATATGATTCCATATGATCAGTATGTAAAGGACAACGCAGTGTCAGTTGTACAAATTAATGTATCTTATGTACCAAATGATGCATACATGATGATATTAAATGATATGCATGAACAGCCTGCCCAATATGCCTCTGTAACAACACAGAACAATGTAGTTGATAAATCATTGACTGATGAACTTACGACATATAAGGAACAAGTTGAACTGTATGAAAGACGGGCCAAGTTTGAATTAACAGAAAGGGAACAAAAGATTGATGAACAATTAAGAATAGTTATCACTGGCCGTAATATTAAGGAAGAAAATTTAAAAAGGGAACTTCATTCTTAAAAACTACAACTTACCTCTACCATTAACCATAACAAGTCAATGGTAGAAGAAGTTACATCTTTGAAAAAGGATTTTAAACAGAAAGAAAATAAATACCTTGAAGAATTTTTAGACATGAAAGATTTAAAAGAAAAGGTCAAGGATAAATTATACAAACAAGACCAGTCTCTTCAAACAGTTTCACATGTTGTGTAAACCTAAGCCCTATTATGATGAGCAGAAAAAGATTGCTATTGGATACAAGAACCCCTTATGTCTCACATGTGCAAAGCAAGTTCAGCCTGCTCTATATAATGGTCATGAAATTATCAAAACCAATCATGTCCCAGCCATAGTACACAACTTAGAGGATACCCTAGAGATAGCTGAAATCACTAGGAAAAAAATGAATGACAAAATGAAAGACCCAGAGTGTGTGAAAAAGAAAGTTAAGATTGCACCACATGATTACTCGAAAGAGAATTATTTAGCGACTTTCACACCACAGAAACAATTGACCCCCGAGCAGATATTTTGGTCCAAGGATCTCATCAAGATGAAAGCAGAAGCTCTCAAAGAGCAGTCTACAGCTTCTCGACAAATCAAAGCGTTGACGGTGTATCCTCCAAATACACCTGCAACGCTTGTCCCCAGGGTGCTTCCAATAAAAAGTCAAGTGAAAATTAATATTTTTGCACTTATATAACTTTTTTTGGAATTTGAAAAAACCTGTAAAAAGAGAATTACACCAACGGGGCTTACTGAAGGAGAAAGGGGTTTTGAACAAACCAATGAATGTTATCTCACCGAGGTCATTCCATTTTTCAAAACACTTAAAGAACATTTTGAGGGTATTCAAAAGGCTCTAACTAAATAAATTAAAGAAATGAAAGAAGTTTTTGAAGAATTAGAAGCTAAGGTTGACCAAAATGTTGTTATTAGGAAGCATGATGAGATTGAGCAGAAAAATCTTCTCATTGCAAATGATAATTTAATTGTTGATTGCTTGTCCAAATAAGTGTTTTATACTGCAACAAATTCTGAGCTTACTGTATCTAGATTCACGGAAATGCATGATGACCACACTGTTGTTCAAGCACGTTGTTTGGAACTTGAAGCAGAGCTTTCTAAATTACATGACAAGGTTCAAAAAGATGATAATACTGAATTAGTAAAACGTTTTTCTAATCTTGAGGTAAATCAATTAAATTTACAGTTAAAGTATCAAAACCTTAAAGAACGTTTTGGAAACAACACATCTCCACCCGCTCGAGACGCTCCTGATTTTGACTCAGTATTTGTAATCGAAAAAATGAAAGCTTCAATTCAAGGAAAGGACAACGCCATCAAAAAATTAAGAATACAAATCTCTCAATTAAAGGAAACCCGTAGTGAAGCAAACTGTACTCTTGATTGCAGGGCCTTAGATTTTTAGATCATACAATTAACCAAAAAAGTCAATGTTCTTCAAGAACAAAATGATCTGTTTAGGGCAGAGAATGAAAAAGTTAAGCAGCATTACAAGGAATTGTACGATTCTATTAAGATCACGCGTGCTAAACATATCGAACAAACAACTGCTTTGTTAACTAAAAATGAGAGTCTGAAAGCCCAATTATGTGAAAATATGAAATGCATCACTATGGATTCTGTAAAACCAAGAGTTCTTGCACCTGGTAGGTATGCTATAGATGTTGACATAATTCCCCCTTGCATTCGGAACAATAGGGAAGCTCATCTAGATTATCTCAAACATCTTAAGGAAAGTGTAGAAACCCTTCGTGAGATCGTAGAGGAAGCTAAGGTTGAAAGACCATTAGACAGCTCACTTGCATCTGCTTGCCTTTACGCTAAACACTCGCAGGAACTGTTAGAATATGTGATTGGCACTTGTCCAAAAGACTTCAATACACGAGATAAACAACATGCCTCTACCCCTTTAACTAGGAAAAAGCAAGTTACTTTTGAGGACTAATGTAAAACGTCAAATAATAACACACACAAGCAAGTAGAGCGACTAAACATTCAGAATACTAATATCCCTGTGATTCCTTCTACATGAGTAAATAGTCGCACTAACGCTAGCGGATCACAGCCTAGGAGCAATACCAAGAAAAATAAGATCTCGCCGGCTAAGAGTGTCAACAAGAAGAAAGTAGAAGAACACCCTAGGACCAATAAGTCTAGTTTAAAAACCATGAATCGCGTTGATTCTAGTATTAGCTCTAAGCGTATTGTAATTAATTCGAATTCTCATTCTGTTTGCCAAACATGTAACAAATGCTTAATTTCCGCAAATCATGATGTGTGTGTGGTTAATTATTTGCACTATGTGAATGCATCCCCCTCTGTTAAAATTGTTGTGCGTAAAGTTAAGCAAGTTTGGAAACCTAAGCAAGTTAAGAAAGTGTGGAAAGCAACAGGAAAAGTGCTTACCAGGGTTGGTTATCAATAGAGGCCCACGGGACGAATATTCACTTTAGGAAACGACCCGGGAAGGTTTTTTAGGGATTTTGCTTTGGTTAAAAGTAATTTCCTCTTTTAAAAGCCTTACGTAATACTTATCTCTCTATCATTGATCTTATCCTTATTACATATATATATTTATTTATATGTATTAAGCGACGAGTCAATTTTTGGCGCCGCTGCCGGGGAGGTGTGTGCGATTTTCGTGTTTCGTTTAAAGATTAGTTTTTGAAGACCCTTCCTCGTGAAGTTATCATTTTCCGTTTGTGAATATTTTCTTATTATTAAAAATTAAAAAGTACCAACAATACTTTTCCTAAAGTATTGAAAGTACCCAAAAAAAAATTAAAAACCAACAAAACAAATTGTGTTGTTAATCGTTATAATCGGCTCACCTTTGAATTACAAACTATAAGGAGGGTATAAGCCGGGCTTGATCCAAGGAACATCGCCCAAAAAGGAAGAATTCTTTTAAATCGCTTCGGCGTGCTAATTCCTTCCGCTCTCTTGTGCGTAGTTTAAAGAGCTACCGTGGACTTTTAACATCCGGTTACCAAAAATATTGTGTTGTTCTTGTATTTAGTGCATGCGCACTCGCTCTTCTTCGAATCTAGTTGGTGAATCTTCTCCTAATCCAACTACTTCAAATCTGAAACGTCGTAACCGTAGACGTTCAAAGCAACCTTTTTCTCTTGAAGAATCTCCCGTAGATACGATGACCGATCAACGTACTATGGCGGAATTGCTCCGAGCACCCACCAAGGGTTATGTAGAGGCAATCGTGGTTCCACCAATTCTTGCTGAGCATTTCGAGCTCAAGCATAGTCTCATTAATATGATGACTTCGGACCAATTCTTCGGACTTGAGAAAGACAATCCTCATGATCACATTCGTTGGTTTAACAAAATAACTTCCACAATAAAATACAAGGATGTGCCTAATTCAGCGATTAAGCTTATGCTTTTTCCATTCTCTCTTGCGGGGGCAGCCCGTCGTTGGCTCGAAAAAGAACCCCCTCGTTCTATTCTCACTTGGGAAGATCTTGTTTCCAAATTCATCAATGAATTCTTTCCTCCCTCAAGAACGACAAATCTCCGAAATGAAATTTCCAACTTTTTTCGACAACGCGTTTTTTGTGAAATCGTTTCATGAGCATATGACCGTTACAAAGAATCTCCTTCGTGGCTGCACCTCATTATGGTTTTACCAAATTGCACCACTTGATTACCTTCTACAAGCCTATAACCCAACGACAAAGATTCTTTGAATTCTTACCGCACCGGTGGTAATCTTATGGAAAGAAGTATTCGAGATGTGTTGACGATTATCGAAAATAAATCCAAGGTCCGCAATTCACGAAACAAATTGATTGTTTCTCAAGTGAAATCAAGTGATGTTAATTCTTCTTCTTCCTATAGGATCGATATACCTTAGTATAATAAGCCTTTGCCTCGTTAAAGGTTTGTTTACATTCCTTGAATAAAGCCTAGTCAGTAACAAATGAAACACATGATGTAATTACTATCAACTATGCGGAAACTAGTTAACAGTATCAAAAGAACAACAATGATTTAACAACACGATTTGTATTATCCAACTTGATTCTGCCTAAGTTTGCAGATCCCCTAAACATATACTGATTCTAATACTTAAAACTAATGCTTGTTTCTGGTTTCTATCTAATGCACTCCTAGAGATCCTTTTATAAAGTAAGATTACTCTAGTAGGTGTACAGTTCTTGTATGACACAATTAATAATTAATAACTAATCACTAATGTAAACTGTTATAAGATTAAAACAACTATTTATCTTGATAATTACTAATGTAACCGTTTTAACTAATAATCTTTAAAGTCACTTTAATTAAGGCAGTACTTTGGCTTTTTCATACTAAGCGGCAGTTCTGTGTCCTTCCACTTAGCTAGTACTTTGACCTTTCTGCTTGTATTTCCAACCAAATCCTCCCCTAACTTGAATTATCTACTTGGCTTGTCTTCAAGTTTCTTGATGGTTGGACATCTTTGTTCAGCATCAATACAAGTCTTCAATCTTCTAGAGTAAATCCTTTAAGCAGTTATCTGTATACAAATCTGTTTGAGTAGCTTGAAATGAACCTCTTGTTTTTGAACATTTAAACACTTTCCAAAAATTCTTTGTCTTTTGCATCAAACAGATTGTTCTTCATATCAGCTGCACGGTACTTCTTATCCAGCAACTTAAATGGTTTTTATGAGCCGTTTTACCAAAGTAGCCATTCACTTTGGGCTTTCCCTAGTCAGTTCTTTGGTTACCATAGAAAAAGGTAATAATCATTGCGTGAACTGAAAAAACCACTTCAACACTCAGAACATGAATCATAGGTTGTGTTGATCAATTTGACTTTTGGTAAGTCATTTTAAACCATTGAACGGATTTGTTAAGTTCTTTACCTGTAGAGTCTTGCTCAGGACTAGCCAACTTCAGTAATAAATACATTGGTGAGTTGAGAACCATATAGTTTTGAGCAACTATTAAAGATATAGCGGATTTGAAGATCACACCAGAGCTCGTACCCTCATGTTGAATCAAAACTCTTTCTTGTCTCTTAGACTTGGCTGAGCTTGAATACATTTGTCATGTAGTGCAAAAGCTATAACTCAGGTTGTTACTCTCTCAAAACATTTGAAAAAATATTGTGCTTGTAAAATGTTTTTGCACACTAAAAAAACGTTCAAAATATTTCAAAACAATTTTTAACTAGCAGTTCTTTCAAAATAAGGTACTGCTTGTTCTCGTTAAGTATTTTTATTCAAAACAAGATATGTGATTTCAGGAAATTTTAGATAATATACCAGTTGTTTAAGAATCATCACATCTTCAAGTTGTCCATAGAATAAATAGATTGTATCAATGTTTAGTTGCTGTTTTCACTATCATCTTCAACGGCCATACAATGATCTAGCATCCTGATCATCAGCCTCTTGATAGAGGATATCTTCTTCTGCCAGCTATGAAGCTTGTACATCCTCTAACTCTAAATGTATGTACTCCGAAGATCATTTAAAGTTACATTTTATAAATTTCCAAATCTTCATTGATTTCTTCCAGAAATCATCATCACTTGTTGCAGACGTCTCTCCAAATGGTTGTAAGATCACCCAGATAGTTTCCAATCCTAACACAGTGGTGGAATATGCTTATATTAGTCTGTTACACCTAGGATATAGATGATATAGATGATATAGATCTGTTCTATCAAATGTGCCCGTATCTCCCATGAGTGTTGAAAGCTCTGTATTGATTATTTGCTCTATAAATTATGAGATACTTCTCCATCGGGTATGGTGTGAGTCAATGACCTTGATTCTGTAATCATTGAGATTGCTTTCCAGTGACTCTCTATCTGTGCCTCTTCTCAATGTCTACATTCCTTATGATAGTTTCTGAGCTATCAATTTTCTCTGTCCTCAATTTAAGCTTCTTTGATGGATTATGTTCTTCAGTAACTGTTAGCTTTTCTCTTCCTTTAGGAGTCTCTTTGCATCTTCTTTCTGTAAACTTTGCTTTCTTTTTCTGACCAATTTGGGAATAAAATCCTTGAGGAGATCTTTGATGGGATTCTCTGAACTTTATTTCATACAGTTCCCTTCATTTGTGGATTCCTTAGTTTTTGTAAATTCTTGTATCCTTGACCTTTAGGAAGATCATCATTTTGATTCGTTCTTGTGTAGTAAGAGATGTAGGTTCTTCGAAATAGTCTTTGGTTTTGGTTTCTTCAAATCTTCCAACCTTTTTCTCTCTTCTTCTGTATCCCATTCTTCTTGAACCTTTCTAGCAACTTCCTCATCATGTGCAGTCTCCAAAGCTCTGATTTGTTGAAGAGTTGAATGTTCTTCTTTATTTGGGCTCTTCAACCAATAATCCCATTTACCTTTTTCTTTTGGGTCAGTAGTTTGAGTTGCGTTGTTGAGGTTTGAGATTGCATCTAGGACAGGAAGCTTAAGCCTCTTGGTCTACTGATATTGAGAGGGATATCAGCAAGAAATTCATCATCTTTGAACTGTTCTTCAGGCTCTTCTTCTTGAGTTGGACGAATTAGACTTGAAGGACCTGCTTCATCATCAAAATTTAAAGTCCTTGGAGTAACAGCACTTTGTCTAGCAGTACTTTGATCCTCTCAATCCAATCTTACAGTATCCCCAATTTTTACATCAGAAGTATTCTTGTCTTCTTCAATAGTCACCTGTTCTGTTTCATCACTTTTTCTTTCTAAGTCAGGAGTAACAGCAACATTGCATCTGTAGCATCAAAATCTTCATAAACAAAGGCTGTATGGTTATGGTCATCTTGATCATGATGCTCTTCAGACAAATTACCTTCATCTTTATTCCTCCCCAGTTTGACTGAAGACACCTTCTTCTTTTGCTTCTTTCCTCTTTTCTTAAGCTTCTGACTTTTCACCCAAAGAATGTGATGTTTGACCAATGGCTTGGGACCCTTTTGACAGTTTCTTGAGTTTGGTCTTTAGCTTGTGAATCTGTTTGGCTTGAGAAATGTTTCTGTGTATTGAGCTCCTAACATCCCTGTTATAGCATATAGATCCAAAAAAAGTCCCTCTTCTACTACCAGATAGTGTGAGACTATCTGTGGGAGTATAATCATTGGGAGATTGTGGAATATCAGCAGCACCTTGTGATTTCAGCCTAGCTTAGTACCTTGGGAAGTAGCAATACCTTGTAGATACCTGCTTGAGCAGCACTTTGGCAGTAGTAGGGGTTACCTTGAGCATCCCTTGGAGAAGTTTAGGCACTAGAATGAGTACTACTTACTATGTGCTTCTCTGCTGCTACTGCTGTTATGACCGCTAACATTGGTGGAGTCAAGGTGTAATCCTACTGGAGAACTTAGGACTATTCTTTTCTCTAAAAGTATAGACCTTAGACGGGTAAGAGTATCTGATGGTAGAAAATTCTGAGTCTGGTTTCTCCCTCATAATTGCTTGTTCTAAAATAGTTGTAATGAACTAGGGATACATGAGAAAAGGTTTTCACCATTAGCAATATGTTGTCCTAGATATTTCCATTCATATATCATCAAAGAAAAATTGAACTTTTGGTTGGTTGCTAATCCTACACAGAGTATGCTATGTTAAGTCCCAAAAGTGTTCAATGATTGCTTAATCTTAGGAACTAAGACAGTGAAGTATAGGACATTGAACTAAATACTTCACTGAGGCTAAATAGAGGTTTAGAAAAAAGTAAGTGTGCCAAATTACACCTCATAGCCTATTGTCTCTGAGCGCGTACCAAATAAACTTGCTTTGGAAAACAGTTCATACACACTACGCTAGTATCATCGAATAGTAGATCAGCCGAATGGTTCTTCCTCTGAAATCAAAACCCTTTTTACAGCTACCATTGCGCAGAATATGAGCACTTCATAATTGATCTTAGAGAAGCTTGTAGCCCAAAATTGTTGAAGCCACGGACAATTAGATCAGATCAACAACAAGAATAGGTAATTGAGCATCCAGTGATGATAATCATGATTTGATGAAAATCAGCAATTATGCTTGTCTTCTCCTCACAAGCAATATGTTTGTTTGTTACAGGTAGCGAATATTTGCCATTGATTATGAAATTGATGTGCGTCGGAGGTCTGTATTTAAAAAATTTGTGAATTAAAAGATTTTGAAATGAGAGAAAAATGCTATTCAGTTGAGCATTATAGGTTGCGTCGGGTAAACATAGAAGTTAACGTTTGTAAATACGTTTTTATCTACAAAATGTACGTCTTGACGTTGACCGGAACGTTAGAAACAGTACTTAGTTGTCTAAGCTGTATTTCTGAGAACGTGCAGTACTTTCTGCGTTGGCTAAGCGTACTTTCAACCTAAAAGCTTTCCATCTAAAAATATGTCAAATCACAACCCTGCAATTTTTCAAAATATCTCTTCAAATCATTATAAACTTTTGAAACAATCATTTCATATCCTTCCCGTAAAGCATTAAACAATAGTGCTTCCATAAGATGCTTTATAACCAGAACAGTACGTCATTGAATACAAATACTTTAACATGTAGTCCTCCCCTCAAACGTAGCTATGGGTTCATCATACCAATGGTTACCACCAAAAAGTTAAATCTTGCCAAGTCAAAGCCTTTGGTGAGTAAATCTGCTACATTGTCATCAGTATGTACCTTGAACACCCCCACCTCCACATTAATTGAGCCTTGTCATAACAATCTCGGATAAAGTGATGTCGAATCTGAATATGCTTAGTCTTTGAGTGAAGAACAGGATTCTTCACAATGCATATGGTACTCTCATTGTCTATATGGATTTCAGTGTTCATGAAGTTAAATCCATAATCTAGCAGTTGATTTTGACCAATGTACCATGAGCACAAACTTGCAAGATGCTACATATTTCTGCCTCTGTAGATGATTTAGCCCATAATTGTTTGTTTCTTTGCATTGCTAAGGTGACCAGTCTGCCTCAAACGATATTGACTCCTCTGAGTTGATCGTCTTCATGATTGTCCCCAAAGTCTTAGTCACTGTCTGAAAAAAGCTTATAAATTGAAAAGGAGAATCCTTAGGATACCATAAAACCCTATTTTGGTTGTTGTTTGAAGGTACCTAAAAAAGATCCTTTTTACAGCTGCTTGTGAGTGACTTAGTAGTGACTTGAACCTTGCCACAGACAACACGCAAACATTATGTCTGGTCTTGAAGCAATTTAAGTACATGAGTACACCCCCTATCACTATAGGACCCTTTATAAAGATATGTCCAATCTAACATCTTCACCCTCTTCATCTTTTTCCGTAGAGATTTTATAGCTTCTATTGGTAGATGCTGGCTTAATGGATTCTAAAGTTCAAATGTGTTGAGAAATGTCTTCAATATTTGTCTTGGACTTAGAAAATATTTCCAGCAGTAGTTTGCTTGACTTGAGCCCCAAAAGAAAGTGGGTTCAACCCATTGAACTCATTTGAATTCCTTTTGATAGTTCTTCAAAATCCGTCACCATAGAAGGTTGGGTAGATTCCAAAATAAAATAATATCATTCAAACATAAAAACCTTGCTTTACCAACTATGATTTTCTCTTTTATCTTCTTAATAAACAGAGTTTTATTCAATAGCCCCACTTCCTATATCACTGTTTTTCAAAAAGAAAAGTGGAAGTCCTTTTCAATACCATCGCTCTTGGGGCTTGATGTAAGCTATAAAGTGCCTTGACTGCTCTGATACCACTTGTAGGATCGATATACCTTAGTATAATAAGCCTTTAGCCTGTAAAGGATGTTACTTCCTTGAATAAATCCAAGTCAGTAACAATGAAACACTGATGTAATACTATCAACTATGCGGAAACTAGTTAACAGTATCAAGAGAATCACACAATGATTTAAAAAGATTGTGTATTATACACTCTTGAATCTGACTATGTTTGAAGATCCCTAATACAATACTTATCTCTAATACTTCTAACTAATGCTTTTTCTTGTGTCTTTCTAATGCCTTTCTAGAGATCCTTTTATAAACGTAAGGATAACTCTAGTAGGTGTACAGTTCTTGTATGACACAAATACTAATTAATACGAATCACTAATGTAACTGTTATATGATTAAAACAACTATTACTTGATAATTACTAATGTAACCGTTTAACTAATAATCCTTTAAAGTTCCTTTAATAAAGGCAGTACTTTGACTTTTTTATACTAAGCAGGCAGTACTTTGTCCTTCAACTTAGCAGTACTTTGACCTTCTGACTTGTATTTCCCAACACTTCCTCTGAGATAGCCAAACTTACTCATGCAGTAAATCAGCAAACAAGTGTTGTGACTACGCCATGAAGTACACGGGCTCTATCCCTTTCTCTTCCTTCTCATTAACATTTTCAAGCCACCCCATAATACGGCGTTTCGTAAAAGCCATTGAGGAGTTTGGTGTTACTTGCAGTGGTGCTCAATCTCATATTATCAGTGTCTCGCCGCGATGGCAACACTTTTCGGATAATTAATTCAAGATACGTTTTAGGAAGCCGCGGTTAACTACAATCAGGGTAATTCCGGTTATCGTCCTCCGAGTGTGGCTAATCAAATTCGACCATCGGGTTTTGCTCAACCAAATATGCAAAATAATCAAAACCGGTTTAGCCAACCTCAAGGATATAATCGAGGAAACAATTTCAATCAAGATACATCTTATCAAGCCCCAACTCAACAAAAATCAAGTTGTTCCTTTAAGTGAGTTGGAGAAAATTAAGAAGATAAATGATGTTAATATAAGCCATGCAAGCTCACTTAACAATGTGAAAATGAAGTTAAGATTTGAAATGAAAAATTCGAATTCAAGCTTCATTGTCTAACCAAACCAATGAGCTTCAGAACATGTAGGCTAACGTTTTCAAATGACACGCTTCTACTTCAGGTATGGGATCTCTTCCCTGCCAACACCATTTGCTTAACTGATAAGTGTGAATGAAAGCCATCACACACCCGAAGTGGGTTTGTTCTTGATGGACCTTCGTTCCTATGCCTCCTCCTATTCATTTAATCTAGGGAGGATGATCATGTTGTAGAGCTTTAACGGACCCAGAACTCGCTGAGTATACCATTAAGGTCCCACCTCCTCTTGTCTGAAAAGCTAAACCAACTTCTCTAAAGAACTATGTGGTGCACAAAAGGGATCCTCTTCACCTCAATATCCCTTATCCTTCAATAATGCACCAAGAAAAACAACAAGAGAAAGATGAAGTCCAAATTCACAAATTTTGGCAAATGTTCAAACAACTTCAGTATAATATCTTCTCTTGCCGATGCTTTGGTTTCTACATCCTAAAAAAAAAAATACCAAAAGATGCTTAAAGTCTCCTTTCCAATAAAGAAAACTTTTTAGTACCTGGCTAAATACACTCCTTAATGAAAATTGATAATGCGGTTATCTTAAGAAGTTTTTTTTAAAATTACCCGAGAAGAAGAAATTGGAGACCCTGGGGGAAATTTATCATTCTGTGTGGGTTTTTGTGAGCTTATTTGCAGGACCTAGCCCAATCTAGGTGCTAGCATCACTTGTGCCACTCTTGGTTTGGAAAATTTAGGTTTACGAGCTTATTTCACGTTTGACCCTTGAACTAGCTAAAGGGTTAATTTGACACCGGCTGGATTGCAAGAGATGTCTTTGTTCTGGTTGGAAAGTTCACATTCCCTGCTGATTTTGTCATCGTTGATTAAGAAAGCGATCCTCGTGTCTCCCTTATCTTGGGAAGACGTTTCTTACGGACCGCTCGTGCTTTGATTAACGTTTACGGAGAAGAAATGATTCTCCGTGACGGTGACGAAAGATTAATCTTGAACATGAGACATGATACTTCAAGCTATTCTAACAAGCCTAAAAAAGAATCAATCAACATGATTGACATCTACAATGTCTCTCATAAAGATTATCTTGAGGACTTGTTTGCAAATGAAAAGATAACAAATCATCAAAGTGGCAATCCTACTTTTTCTTCTCATACCAATCTAACTTCACTGGAAGTTATCAATCTATTGAGTGGCAATCCCACTCCGATTTCGGAACCCGTGACAAAGTCTTCTTCTTCCCCCATAATTACTTCCCTCGAAGAAAGTGAGTTAATTTGGGAAGAATTCGAAGCTTATCTCGTAAGTGATTCATTTCCACCGGGAAATGATGATCTTGTCGACCTTTTACTCGAGGAGTTCGCCGATAAACTTGCTCTTATTACATTTCCACCGGGAAATGATGATCTTCCTTTTGATATCGAATTACGATTCTTAGGAAATAGAATATTTGGCTTACATGATCTACCCAAGAAATGGATTATATTCTCGAGGATTCAGTTGATGAGGGTAATCTTGCAGACGATCTTATTGATACCATTCCCGAGATGTTCACCGATAAACATACTCTTGATTATCCTCTCCCCTCTCATTATATGATGATGTCACGATGATCGACTCTTGTTTAACTTAAGTCACGATAATAATGATGTTTATGTGATTTATTTGACTCCAAGGAAGATAAAATCAAAGAGTCTAAACTCTTGATTGATGAACTTGACCCCTTAGATCAAGTGATTTCCTTCCTTCCCCCAAGTGTAACTCGGTTTTCTATGAGGATTTTTCCGAGGTTGATGCTTTGCCTTCAACAAATAACGAGGACAGGTATTGATTGGAGATACTCATTCCATGTGAACCTTTTCGATGTCCCTATTCGAGTTTACACGATATGAATGTAAAGAAGACCACTAATGCTTCTTTAATTCTTTAGGATTTTAATGCTCCTCTTTATGAACTTCCTTTCCACAAAGAAGTTCTCGGGTCTAAAACTCTACTCTCGTTTTCATCCGAAAATGAGGAAAAAAGTTCGCGCCTCTCCCGGGATTCTCACTTCTAAAGGAGTTCATACTTCTCTTCTCCCAGAATTATTTCATCGGGGCCCTAAAGCTTTCAAAGTCATTAAAATTTTTAAAAGCCCGATGGAGATTTTTCCTTGCTCTTATGGAGAGGACATCCGTGTTTTGGATGTTCCGTGTCTCCATTCTATTCCCCTTTACCAGTTCAAGTATGAGGGGAATCTGGTCAAGCTAACGTGACCTTAAACAAGCGCTTCGTGTGGTGGCAACATGCTGATATCCTAATATTAAATATAGTATTGTTTAAGTTTTTTGTGTTGTGAGAGGCTGCCTTCTTCCATTTTTCGTTGTTTCATGTTTTGTGTTGTATGTCAGGACTTGCTCCGGGATTTTGGATGGCTCTTGTGGCTCGCGGTTTTTGTCCTCTCGATCACTCGGCTTCAATCCTTCCTCTGCTTAATTTTGGGAATCAATATCCAAATCTTATCGACCTTAAACATATATCTTTGCGCCATACTTAATAACGGGCCTTAGATTTACGTAAGACCCTCTCAAAACGTTGAGGACAATGTTTAGTTCTAGTATGGGGGGATCTATCGATTTGATTGTGCTGTAGTCGTTGTTATCACGTAATCCCGTTTTTACCACCAAAATACCAAAAAAATGAAAAAAATTTAAAAATTTTCAAAAATAAAATAAGTGTTTTGTCACAATTTTGACTTTCCTGCTGGGTAGAATAAGAATAAATTTTGACTCGATCAAGCGTGTTGAGCTCTAGCTTGTTCCTTAACTTTTAGACTAAGCATTCGCGGATCTTTGCGAAGAACGGAAAATGATAGAGTTAAGTATGAGTTAGATGCTAAACAAGGATTAGTTGGAAATCTTAAGAGCTCATAAGTGTAGTTTGTGGCTTTTCTCTCCTATAAGCTTCTAACCGGACTAATAATACGTGCTCTCTTCGAAAATTAAACTTAAATCAACAATTTTTGAAGTATGGATGATATCAATAATTTTAGTTCAAATTTATACTTAAATTTTCTAAAAAGAAATTTTCTCTATATCATGGTAATATAAAATGTAAAAAAAAGAGGTAACAAGAATAATAAAAAAACTGTGGGCTAATAAAAGTTTACTGCATCTTGCCGGCTCACAACCGATGTTGCAGTCTTCTAAATAAGGCACATAGTAATTATCCGAGACTGATAAAAGTTTGCTGCATCTTGCCGGCTCACAACCGATGTTGCAGCCTTCTAAAAGGTCGAGGATTTCCTTAGTTTAAAGGATGTGTAATTATATTAAGTGTAATAAATGTGATTTAATAAATATAGGGAAAATCTTTTTTTCTTAAATTTAAATATGCTTTTGAACTAAGACTATTGCGTTTTAAGTTGTGATTTTATGTATATACAGGAAATCCAAGAGTTTTGAAACTGAAGGTCCGTGAGTCCCGATACTAGTCTCTGTGGGGTGTCAAAAGCCTGGTCACTTAGCCGCAAGGTTGGGATGTGCCGAGACGAAAGTCGCTACATGGGATGATCTCGCCTTCAAACTCATTACTTTTTGGGTGGAACGTGACGCATAGAAATTTTGCAAAACGTTTGATCTATGGTTGAAATTCGAAATAAGCACATTCACCTAAGATATAATAATTGCCGGGAGCGAAAAGTTTCACAAGGTACAAGTATGAGTAGTGTTAGCATCTTAACTTATATTTAACGGTGATTTCATTTTTAAGCTTGGTTTAGGACAAGTGAAAAGTCGAGGACGATGAATTTATCCTTTTTTGGGGGCATTTTAGGATTGAAATGTTTCTTGTTATATGATCCCTTAAAGTTATGAAAATAACGAAAGTCAAACATGTTAGTTAGTTGCTTAAAAAGAAAAGTACAAAAAATGAAAAGAACAAAAATATGTGTGGGAATAAGTGTATATATTTAAAAATGTTCAAAACGGGGCTTTTAAAGCTATTGAATCTTTAATTCCCCTTGATGAACACTTAGCTACTTTTCGAGGTAATTAGTCGAGGGAGATTGAGATTCTTAGTTTTCTTAAGTGTTTACTTATAGCATTGCGTGAGGACACGGCAATAGTTTAGTATGGGGGATTTTGGTATGTGTTTAAATACACTTACCTTTGACCTTTAAAATGGACTTAAAGGACAAAAAATGTACTAAAAATACATTGTATTTGTATGTTTTCACTTATATTGTGCAGGAAACGGATATCCGACAAAAGGACGAAAAATCAAGCCAAAACGGACAAAACCGAGCACGGAACGGAAAGAGCAGAAAAAGCCAAAGTCAAAAAGTCAAAGTCAACGTCAACCAAAAAGTCAACACCAAAAAGTCAAGTCAAAAGTCAAAGCCAAAACCGAAGAAATGTTAAATGGGCCCACCCGTACCCATCTAATGGGCCGGGTCAGCCCATTTAAACATTATGAAGACATAAAGGCCCAAATCCCCTTATATAACAAACGCGGCCCAAAACCAATTTCTAGGCCCAATCCCCACATAACAGTGTTAAGCCCCAAAACCCTTTTCACCTTAACACTGTTAGTCCTTAAAGGACCATCCTTGCAACACAAGTATACAATCTGAGGGGTCATTTCTGCCAAACCTCCAAACTTGTACACCACAAAGGACCTTCTATGCAACATCACCATACAAACTCAAGGGCCAAATCTGCCATCCCACAAACTTATACTCAGATACACCTAAATCAAACTTTTCCCGCCAAGTCACTGTTTATCATCCCTGTTAATTTTCACCTCGATTCCTGCACCTACAGACAAACCTATCACTTTCTCAACCAAACCCCACATCACATGGCTCAATTGCCACCTTGGCAATCCTGAGAATTTTCATTGGATGAAGAGAATGAAGACAAAGAATAGAGGGCTATGATGAAAGGACTTGGGGAGCACTCAAATTGGATGGCTAGGATTACTTTTGGAGCTACCTCACACAAGAAACACAAGTGCTTTGCCTCTCACAAAAAGAAAGCCCCTGTGAAGCGTCCAAAGACATAAATTTTTGAAAGCATAAAAGAAGCCTTCTAGATAGCTCATTATAGAGAGATTCAATAGGTCTTGTTTTAACTAATTAGACCATTTTAATACTGTCATTTAAATTCTTTCATTTACATTTTAAAAGCATTGTAATCCTTTTTTTAAGTTAATGAAATTTTAAGTTTTCTTTAAATATTGTCATTTACTTTACTTATCTTTTAAATACTGTTATTAAGCTCTTAAATAAGCTTTTGATTCATTCAAAGCTTATATAAAAGCTTGTTTTCATTCTTGTCCTAAAAATTAAGAAAATTCACCAAAAAATCACCCCTCAATTACCACAGCTTATTTTGGAAGAAAAGCCAAACTTTGAAGGGCTTTTAAGACCATACTAGCTTGTCTTTGACAAGCTAAAGCTTGTAGATCAGCTTCTAATAAGCTTATTTGCCCTGTTTTGAGCAAGGGCTTTGTAAGTTTGCATTTTCTTGTTTTTCAAGTTTTTGCTTATTTACTGTTCCTTTCCTTATTACTGCTTATCTTTCTGCTTATTATTGTTGTTTTATGCTTATTTATCTTTGATTATTGCTTATATGTCCTTTACTTAAGTTTTTGCTTAAAACTGTTAGATTTAGCTATTTATACTGCTTATCTTTGTTTGTTTGTTTAAAGTGCTTGTCCTCTGTTGAAATTTGCTTATTATTGGATAATATTGCTTTGTTATTATCTGGTTTCAAAACTCTTTGCTTAAATTGTTAAAAAAACTTAAAAACTGGTTTTTGATAATTTAAATGGGAGTTTTGGGTCAGTGAACAAAGTGGGTTAAAATTGGTTCAAAAACTGTTTGGGTCACTTAGCCAACTTTTTCTAGCTTTATTTAAGTCATTTTAAGCTGTTTTTAAGAATTTTTAAGTTTAAAAGCTTGTTTTAAGGTTTTATCTAAAAGTTGTTAAAATCTGTGGTGACAAGACAGTTTTATATAGCTTATTTGACTAAGATTTGTTTAACAGCTTTTAAGTCTTGATTTTGTGTTCTCTTTAGTGTTAAAATGCAGTAGTGTAGTGTGCTTTTGTATTGTGAAATACCAACTAAAATCTGTCAAGTGAAATTTTCAGTTTTTAAGTTTTTAAAAGCCATTTTCCATCTCATTTTTAGCTTAGTTAAAATTAATTTTAGAGTCTGCATTTTTTAGAATAAGCTCATTGTTTGTCTATCTTCATCTATTTCAGCTTATTTTACTAGCTTATTTTATAGGCTGCATAAGCCAATTTGTGTTTGTAAAGAAAACCAAAAAGTAGTATTCTGTCTGAAACAACAATTTTCATAAGCAAATTTAATAGCTTATATGAGTTTCAAACTCATTTCACTTTGCTGATTTAGATAGCTTATTGGACAAGGTTTTCAGTGGTATAAGCCATATAGCCATAAGGTTCTGTTTAAGGGCTTAAAATTAAGCCCAAAAGTATCCCTAGGGCTGTTTGGCTAACTGATTAGGCCATTTTGCTTATTTGCTTTTTAAGGCTTTGCTGATTGTTTTCTTTGCTTATTTCTGCTTATATTTGCTTATTAGGTTTAATTGTAGGTCTGTTTTTGCTTAACTTGTTTTCCATTAGCTTATTCACTTCTAAAATGCTTAACAGTTTAGCCATCTAGTCGTTTAATGTAATCAAGCCTTCTGTCACTCTTTGTAGCTTATTTCTGAGCTTATTTTATGTACTAGAGAATGACAATTAAAAATTTGTTTTTCAATAAAGTTGTTTGGGGGTTTTTTACACATATTTAATGAAGCTGTGTAAATTTTTTTAGAAAAAAGAGAGGCAAAATGGGAAGGTGGAAGTCCAAGGTGAGCAAGGCTCGAACCTTGGACCTCAACACCCTCAACCTCTTACACACACACACTGCACTACACACTCGCCCTTGGGTCTTTTTCAGTTTTCATTTGCAAAATTTATTCTTTAACCCCTTTTTAGCCAAGTTAGCTTATAAGCCCTTTTCTGCTTATTTCGTTCCTTATTTAATAAGTTGTGTTCACCATTTTATTTTTCTTAGGATTATCGTAGTACAAAGCACTTTTAGTAATTTTTCTAGAATTTTTAGAATTAGTTTAATATTTTTTATGCATTTTTTAGAGTAAAACAGTTTTTAATTCATAAAAAATTATTAAAAAGTCAAAAAAATATAATTCTTTTTTTAAAATTTTCTTTTATCATTTAGGACTTAGGAAAATTAAATTTGCTTTCGTATGGTTAAAATTGTAGAATTTAGTTTTTTAAAGAACGGGATTCGAATCCCGTTATCGTTTTTAGGTTTTAAGCTTTATTTGCTTTCGTTTTTAGGTTTTCTTTACTTTTCCTTTGCTTATTATCAGTATAATAGAAAATCCAAACCCAAAAACTTTACAAATCATTCATATACGCGATCACTGAACTTAATCCCGATTTTCTCACTTCACACCGTCGACTGTGAAACGACACCCGGAGGATTTAGATTTTGCTTTGGTCAAAAGTAATTTCTTTGAATCTTTTGGAATACGTATACTATATATTATAATTACCCCTAAAAAGGTGGTTATCAACCCTCTTACAGTTATGACACTTCACAGTACACGGCCCAACATGATGCAACATACACTTGTTGCAGTAAGGTAAATTCCTAGCATAAGCCTTCTTTCCATTGACTTCAATAGTGTAAGCCCTTGCCAAATCCGGTTCTTAATGGGGTGGTTGTCATGGCACACGGTTATCCTTTGGTTAGTTCTCAAACTTCCTCTTGTTGTTAGCATTCTTTTCTATCATGGTTTCTTGTCGTATGACCTGATTCATCGGATCGTGAGTCATGCGGATTTTTGTCTCGTAGATTGCAATAGCTTCAATAGCATTAGTAACTCGCTGGGCCACAATCTGGTCAATCTCTGCAAAACTTATTCTGGTCTTTTTGCCCGACATGCACTCAAATCGAAAGAAATAAAAGAAAATAAAATAAAATAAGTCAGGTTCCTAAAGTCGCGTTTCCAAAAGTGGTAGTGGTTACGAGGTGACGAGGTTAAAGTCATGTTCACGCTTAATCGGTACCTTCTCGGGTTCTTATTACTTAGTGAATAGTATGAGATGACGAGAGTTTCAAGGTGAAGGAGGGGCCTCAACTTGCATTCGGTTTGAAGTACATAAACATAGAGTCGGAAGACTGTGTACAAGTTTTTTGATGTTTATGTGAAAATAGTATATTGTAAAATTTACAGAAAAAAGTTTTAACGACCATACCGATCACTCACGATGTCTAAGAAACGTTTAGAGACCATTGAGTAAAAACACAGTGACTTGTGGGAAAGATCTATAATTATATAAATAACTATTATATAAAAAACCTAATGATAAAAATCTACAGTAATGCAAATTAACCGAATATAATTATAGGAAATGTAATTCTACTAATACCCGTATACTTAACGTGGTAATTTAATATACATAAGCCAGGTAAACAACGTAGATCACATACTGGGGTTAAAGACCAACCTAAATATACCAACCAGGTTCTCTAAACCTTGGCATTGGATACCATCTGTTACACCCCCAAACGTGGCCTGGACGGAAACACGAGACCGCGTTGCGTGAGGTCATTAATAAACATCAACAATAAACAAAAACGACCTCATAAGGTTACGTTTTATTTTAAAAAATCCAACATCGTTGCATTAATTAAAATAGCTAAAGTTATACATAGGCTCAAAATAAAATTCAGAAGCGATTAAAAGGTTTTAAAGTTTTACAACGATGTTAAAAATAGTAGATAGAAACTCCTGAAAATAGGTCAAATGCATGGCAGCCCCAAATAGCAAGCAAAGACATCCATAACTAAGCACCTGAGAAAAACATGCTAAAATAGTTAACATAAAATTGGTGAATTAATAGGTTTGAATTTAATATAAGAGTGGACCACAAGTTCACAGTACGCACGTGATAGTTATAAACATATACAACACCACAAAAAAGTAATGTAGTATTGTTTGACGCTAAGCTCATGACACCGAAGCTCAATTTAAAAGGAAGCATATTATATGCCAAATAGAATTACTCGCCCTAAAGGTATCCGACCAAGATCACCTATTGAAAATCCGACATGGTATATATCCGTTTGTTCGGGACCTCCGAATCTAGTAAGCGCTACTTACTCGGATAGGGATAATTACTCTTAATAGATCCTAAAACAAACATACGCGCTTACTTAACCATACGTGGTTAAAGCAATTGACGGTTCATGATCATTCGGGCATTAGTGGTCTATTCGCTACTTAGGCAACACCTAATCAGGAAAAGGAAACGTAAAGTAATTTTGTCCATAGTTTAAAAACAAGCAATGTTTCTCACCCCAAATTAGTAAAGTAAAAGTAGTAAAACATGGGGCTATGAACTCACCTTAGCAAGATGAGCAAAAGATAAATCACGTAAGAAGAAATGATATAGAAATCTAGCCGCGACCTAGAATAATAACGCGTCTTAGGAACACAGAAAGTATATCAAGAATTGCATAATATGTTCATTACCAAAATACATCCATGTGTGTTTGCTTTAGTTTGATTATCAAATCATGACGAAATAAAATCATATAGTTTTTCGTTAAGTTTCGGCGTTTAACCAAAAATTACTATTTTTAGTAAGTTTCTATTTTAGGAAAGTTTTTAGTTTCAAGATGTTAATACCGTCCCCTATATTTATTAAGTTTTCCATATTTTCAAAACGCAATAACTAGCCTTAATCGCTTAACTTCTATGTCTGTTTCGCTAAGTTTTACTAAACTTACTATTTTTAGTAACCTTAACGCTTTTTCTTAAATATGTTAACGACGTCCTTAAATGATACTAATCAATATATATGTGTTACTATATGTTTCGCTAGTGTTTAGAAAGTCCAAAAATATCCGAAAGTGTCCGAAAACCCATTTTACTATTCACATCAGCAACTATTCATTTGGTTTTGTCGAAAAATGTTTCAAGTTTTATTTGGCTATAACTTGGTCGTTTTAAGTCCGATTTTAATGTGTGATATATGAAAAACTATCTATTCGAAACAAGCTCTTCAAAAACTACTTTTACGCCTAATGAAAACATTTTTAGGTCGACCAAAACCTCAAAACCATTTTGGATCAGCAACATCATTTTTCGCAAACGCTTCCAAAAATCACACCAAACTTCACAATAGTGCTTAATCTAGCCTAATCTCCATTCACAACTAATCCACAACAAAACCACACCTAAATCTAACCTAATCCCTTCATTTCTATTGTTGCAACTCTCATTCAACTCTCATCTCACCAAGAACATAATATTGAACTAGTGAAACAAAGTAGCATCATTATTTATGAAATCTTGTTTTATAATCTTTCAAAAAAATTAAAACACAACATGTGGATGTATGGATCTTGAACATATGAGAAAGAACATAAGTAAATCACAAGAAAAGATTCAAGACACTTACAAGAATGAAGAACAAGTAGAGAAATCACAAGATCTATACCCCAAAATAATAGATCTATAAAACCCAACAACAAATCTTGAAACCCTAACTTAGATCTTGAAGAAAAACCTTTAAATCAAAGAACCAATACTTCAAAACACCTTAGATGTTCTTAGAAATGAATCTAGTATGCTTGGATTATGCAAGAAATCAAAGATATAAAAAACCCTAAAAGGGTGTTGTGTGCCGTGAGCTTCAAAGGAGGAAAAGGGAGAGAAAATTTTTGTTGGTGACTTTAGAAATGATATGAAACCCTAAGTGAGAGTCTAGGGTTTCTTGATTTTAAGTATATAGTGACCAACACACACCAAAGGTGTGTGTACACCTTTGTCCGGCCGAAACTAAGCCACAAGGACCATGTGGTTCATTTTTTTGAGTCTTGGTTCATTATACTTGGTCTTGATTTTGAATTTTGGTCAAATGAGGTCAAAGTGTGTAAGTATCATTTGTCTTGGTCTAACTTGAGGATATGTGCATGAGAAAGACCCTCTCATGTGTCATTTTCACTACTTACATGCACACATGCATAATAAGACAAGGAAAGATGCCTTTGATTTAATTTTAAGGCTTATGGTGCATTTGTTTGGTTTAGGCATCCAATGTATAACAAGAGGGGAGGGTGAACGAAATTTTTGACTTAAGAACATGAGATGGACGATAACTAAAGTTTACACGAAAAGATTTCGAGTTTTCGGGGTTCCGTTAGGTCAAAAACGCGAAAAACGCAATTTAAACGTTAAAGCGTAAAAATAAATACCGGGAGTGATCGTAAACTATGAAACACTTAGAAAAGATAAAATAACTCATATAATATCTAAACTAATCAAAATCCGAAGTCAGAACGCGTCCGATGACGTTTTTCAGATTTACGCGGGTTAACTTCCCGGTAAACTGCCGGATTCAAACGTAACGGATAAAAGTCAAAAATAATTGTCGGAAAAGTTTAAAATATTGACCTGAAATTTTCAGGGTGTGACAGATTTTCAATTTTTTCCTTTTCATATGAATAATTTTCTAGAAAAATGAAAAATAATTCACCAACTAAACGCGAGTTGTGCTAAAATCACATTTTCAAAATACATAAGTTTGTTTTAACTTTCTTTTCTATTAGCTTATTTTAATATAAGCCTATTGCAATGTTCGAATCATTTCTAAATAAGTTGGTTACCCGTACAATAGGTTGATCACAAGGTGACCGGTCACCCTTCTCATAAAACATCACGCGCCCCCACTTTATGGGTACCTTGTTACGTGCCACCAACCAAAAAAAGGGGTGAAAGGTGAGCGACCTCACCTCTCATGTACCATACTTACGTAGGGCCCCATTGGTGTTTTTATTGTTAGTTATTTGATTTGTGAGTGTTTTTAGCCCGTATTATAGCTTCTATTTATATTTGGACTCAAGCCCACATCTAGAAGGATCCAAACTATTGTATATATTGTTTTACATGTCTAATGAAACTCGATAGAGAAATTACCCAACCTACATGGTATCAAGTCACCATTTGATCCTAAAACCCTAAAATATTGCTGATCTCCATACCAAATCCCTTCCCTACCAGTTTTCTTCATTCGACGTGCTAGGTCACGTCCCTGTGCTTAGGTCACACAGTTTGTTTTTTAAGTCGTGCATGGTCACGACAGTTCGTTCTTTGTGCTTAGGTCACGAAGCTGTTATAGTCGTGCAAGGTCACGCGTTTATTACATCGTGCTAGGTCACGAGTTTGTTACCTTTATTTTTACTTTATGTTCCTTGTGTACCAACAGTAGCCATATCCCAACCCAAACAGTTTCACCAATCAAATTTTTTTCCTCCATACAAACCCTTATTAATAGGCTCGCATCTCTCAACTTGTCATCATGATCAGATTAGTAAAGTCGGATAATACTCGTACTATTTCTAGTAACTAGGGGAATACCATTAATGAATTATTAGTAGTTAATTTGCTTGGTCAATTGAGTATTACAGGTAGTGGTTGGAATAATTTGGCTCACTCTAATGTTACTGGAGGTGCGACTATTCCTTTAGTCCATAATACCACTCATGTGGCTTATCACACTAATGTCAATCCCACTGGTTTCTTGCCTGGCCCGGTCCAACAACATATTTTGTTTCTTGTAGGGCCCATCTGCGGCCACTGGCATATTCAGAATTGGTGCAGCGAGGTTTGTTTATCCTTCCGTTGGACCTCCAGGTTTCATACAACGCCAAGCTCAGCCCACTAGTACTATTGGTCAGACAGTTCATACCGAGTCAATGGGACTTACGATTATCCAGGACATGAGACCACCCTGCCTCATGCTTTTACTACCGGGATCCTTCATGATCTGGCTACTGGCGGCTAGAATATGGATACAGTGCGAGCTCTCATCTCAATAACTCAATTAATAGTCTTAGTGAAAATTTTAATACGTGTATGTATCCATCTATCTCGGTTGGTGACGGTCATTTTATACCCGTCACTAATACGGGCTAATAACGTCTAAATTATACATGTTTTCGGTAGCATTATTTATACATATTTTATCATTTCTCGTAAACTTTCGATACTTAATAGCATGAAATACTTGCAGGTTCACTTGAAGACATCCCGAGCTCAAATCAAACAAAGATCAAATACTTATACACTTCGGAAATCAAGATACAAGAAAAAGATAAAGTCTCAAGCTAAAAAGTGAAATTGTGCGCCACACTTCTCCTCAAAGTCAAAGAATTAAAGACTAAGTCAAATTAGTGCATTAACTCCCTAAGTACACCGCACAAATTACTTTGTGCGCCGCACTTCCCATCTGTCTACGAAAATTAAATGAAGTCATAAATACTAGTGCATTAACACCTTAAGTACGCCGCACTTATAAAATTGTGCGCCGCACTTTCACCCCAAAATCAGCCTATAAATAGGAGACGAATTTTCACCACAAATCATCCCTTCATACTCATTTCCCTTATATCACACACACTCTCTCTCACCCTTATGATATCCTAAACCTTTTTCCAACCTTCTCCCAAGCATAAACACCACGCCTTTTGAAGAATCAAGATCAAACAACCAAGAACGAATAAGAACATCATTTAGTTTATTGAAATAATGAAGTTTCTTGTTGAATCAAGTTATGTTATGAACTACATAGCCGAGGTTAATTCTCTCAAGCTTATGTTGCACCCCTATTATATCGTATCTTGTCGGTTTTGCTTATCAACTTAGATTATATAATCATATCGGTATAGGTCGAAAGACCCGTTATGATCCATATGGTTTTAAAGATTTATCTATGGTCTTTATCGTCAGTGTCGAGAAATCCACTTTCGTAAATTGGTAAACAAAATAAGCTTTGATATAATTTTGAGTGACACATCTGGTCTAGCCAACTAAATATAAGTCTTAAGTTAATTAAGTTAATTTGTGAAAAAGTTTTCTGACGAGAAATCCTTTTTTATAAGTTAAAGTTCCATCTTCGAGGTCTTAATCATTACCACTACTTATAAATTATTTTCAACTATCCGAGTAGTCATCTTTATTATCACTGGTAAAATAAAAGTTATTCTCAAAATTGTTAAAGTCTATTTTCTTTCTGATTATTCGAATACTACTCAAATCCCTGTGGACGACCTGGTCTTACCTAAAAAAGATTATACTATATATGTGGGTTATACTTTTACCCGTGTGTTTCCCTATAATAAAATTAGTATTTTCAGTCATTATAAATTTAAAGCTTTTGAAACACATCAAAGTTTTTGGCGCCGCTGCCGGGGATTTTTAAAGTTTTCTATAGTCAACTCTAGAAAATTACTTTAACTCCCCCTCTTTTCAAAAATCATCGTACAGTTTTCTGGCAAACTGACCCAAACAATTTATCCTTTGGATGCATATACGTGCTTCTAGTTCTAAACTTGTTGAACCATTACCCGAACCTGAACGTACTCTGAATCGAAGACTTCGTTGACGAAACAGAAGAGTTCCATACGATCAAAGAAACAACCCACTTCAACACCCGAGAGTTGTCTATCCGCCAATTCTCAACATCAATTACTTTTGTCACTTTCTTGATATTCTTCGAAATTACGATCCAATAGATGATGAACCTATGTGGGCTGCCGACCGTGTTGTCGCTTCGACTCCTGGATCCGTGATCACTATTCCTAAAACCACTAACGAATTTGCCATTAAAGGTAACCACTTGACTCTCGTCAAAGGAAACCAATTTGATGGTAGAACCAAAGCCGATCCTCATAAACACATTCATGAATGCCTCAGAATCTGTGATATGTTTAAATACAGAGATACCGAGAATGAATCTGTCCGCATAATGATGTTTCCCCTATCACTCACTAGAGAAGCAAAAACATGGTTGGACGAACTCAACGAAGGAACTATCGAAACATGGGATAAACTTTGAACCGCTTTCATTTGCCGATTCTTTCCCCCAGCTCTTTTCGACCGACTCCTCAGAGAATATCCGAGCCTTTTTTCTCAAATGTAAAAAGGAATCACTAACTGATGCTATGTGCTACGTATGAAGGAAATGCTCAGAAATTGCCATGGTTATAATATGTCCAAAGGAAATATTATCAAAATCTTTTATCATGGTCTCAACAAAATAACCCAATAAGTTCTAAATGCCGCAGTTGATGGTAATTTCCTCTATAAAACACCAAATCAAGCTTATCAGCTTTTCAAAGATAAAGTCTTACTCAAGCTCGATTGGGCTAAAAATCAAAAAAACAAATCATCTCTTAAGAAAACCATTGCTTTCGCCGATGAAGGTAACAGTAATTTCGACACTGGCAAAATTATGGCCCGAATGGATGCCATGACCATAAAAATGGATGCTCAGTACAAAGAAATCCAATCTCATGCAAAACAACCAACACCCGATCTTGACGATGATGTCCCGTGAAGAAGAGGCTAAATTCATGTAAACTTTCTGTAAGACTCGTTTTTACAATGATTACCGTGACCGAGACTCGAATCGCGATAATTGGAGTTCAAGCGGACGAAATGATTACAATCGAGACAACTATCGATCTAACACCGATGATAAATCCTATGATCTTTAAAGATAATTTAACGATTTCATGAAATCTCAGCAATTAACAAACGCTTTTGTCAAAGAAACATTCATGGACCTAAAACTCAACTCGAAACAGTAGCCAAAAATCATCAAGCTTCAATCTAAAACCTTGAAACTAAGTTCGATAGACTTGCTGACAAGCAATCTGGTCGACATTATGGATCTCTTCCAAGCAACACTCAACCAAACCCACGAGGTAACAATTCTAAAGCCTATCAACCACCGTAATCTCGTAATGAGCACGTGAATGCCATATTCACAAGAAGTGGTAAATCCTATTATCCATTAGATAACCCAAATGATCAACAAAACAATTCTGAAAACTCTATCAACTTCGATAGCGATTATGAAGACGATGAACCAACACAAAAACCAAAAACTCAACCTCCGAAATTAGTCAATGAAACGCATTACCAAAACCATACAAACCAAAGATCCCATATTCTCAACGCCTTAGAAAAGAAAAAATGGAGGCCTAGTACGGAAAATTCCTCGACATGATTCGATCCGTTTGAATCAACGTGTCTCTTATCGACGTCTTAGCAGGAATGCCTAACTATGGCAAATTTCTCAAAGAACTAATAAGCAACAAACACAAAATCGAACAAATTTCTATCGCTTTCCTAAGCGATGAAAGTTCTGCCATTCTTCAAAACAAAGTTCCACCTAAACTTGGAGACCCAGGAAGTTTTCTTATTCTGTGCAACTTTAATAAAACTTTCTCATGTAATGCTTTAGCCGACCTTGGTGCTAGCATTAACCTTATCCATATTCCCTATATGCGAAACTATCTCTTGAAACTCTTAAGCCTACTAAGATGAGCGTAAGATTAGCCGACCGATCATTCCAATACCCTATTGAAATAGCTAAAAATATGCTTGTTGAAGTTGGTAAATTTACCTTCCCTGTCGATTTCAATATTCTTGAAATGGAGGAAGATAGCAAAGTTCCTCTCATTCTGGGACGACCCTTTCTTCACACTGCTAATGCAGTAATTCTAGTTAAACAGAAACAACTCAATCTTGGAGTTGGGACTGAACGAATGATCTTTAATATCGACTCTGCCATTAAACACTCTTATTCAAACAATAATACTTGTTTTATTATCGATGAAATCTTAGAAGAAGATTTTGATACTCTTCTAGACGAAGGAAGCAAAATCCTCCATTCTATCGAAGGAACCGTTCTCGAAGAAGAAATTTTTTCTGATTTTGATAAATTCATAGCAATGGTTTCAAATGAAAACTATGACTCTGAGTCGATGAAGAAGAACCGAAATTTGAAAAAATCACCATCAACACGAATTATAAAACATCTCTCGAAGAACCTCCTACGGATCTCGAACTCAAACCTCTTCCTGATAACTTGGAATATGTATTTTTGGAAGAACCATCTTTTCTTCCTGTAATCATATCATCTCAACTTTCTGCTTAAAACAAAAGCAAACTTGTATTTGTCCTTAAAAACATAAGGAAGTATTTGCCTGGAAAATAACAGATATTCCTGGTATCTGCCCATCTTTCTGCAAGCATAAAATATAACTTCTGGATGACAAAAAACCAATTGTCTAAAAACAGAGAAGGTTAAATCCAAATATTCAAGAAGTTGTTAAGAAAGAAATCGTGAAAATCTTGGATACCGGTATTATTTATCCAATTGCCGATAGTCCTTGGGTTAGTCCTATTCACTATGTACCAAAGAAAGGCGGTATTACATTAGTCACAAACGAAAATGATGAACTTGTCCCAACAAGAACCATTACGGGTTGGCGAGTATGGATCGATTATCGTAAACTCAATGAAGCAACCGCAAAAGATCATTTTCCTTTGCTTTTTATGGATCAAATATTAGAAAGACTCGCAGGAAATAAATATTTCTATTTCCTCGATGGTTTTTCCGGATATTTCCAAATTTCTATCGAACCTATGGATCAAGAAAAAACAACATTCACATGTCCCTTCGGTACATACGCTTATAAGCAAATGCCTTTCAGATTATGTAATGCTCCAGCTACATTTCAAAGGTGCATGCTGGCAATCTTTCATGACATGATTGAAGAATCCGTCGAAGTATTCATGGACGATTTCTCCATCTTTGAGAACTCTTTCGACAAATGCCTAAATAACCTCGATAAAATGCTCTAGCGTTGTAAAGATGCTCATCTTGTCCTTAATTGGGAAAAATGTCACTTCATGGTCAAAGAAGGAATTGTGCTTGGACACAAGGTGTCTGGCGCAGGACTTGAAGTCGACAAAGCAAAAATCAACGTAATCTCAAAACTTCCACCCCCTACTAACATCAAAGGTGTTAGAAGCTTTCTAAGACATGCCAGTTTTTACCGATAATAAAAAGATTTCCAAAAATTTGCGTTCAGACCTATAACTAAGCTGCTTGAAAAAGATACTTCGTTCGAATTCAATGATGAATGTCAAAAAGCATTCGAATTATTAAAAGAGAAACTCACATGTGCTCCTGTGATCGTAAGCCCAAACTGGAATCTTCCGTTTGAACTTATGTGTGATGCAAGTGATTTCGCAGTTGGAGCTGTCTTAGGTCAAAAAGATGGTAAAAACTTTCACCCAATCTACTTCGCAAGCAAAACTCTCAACCCAGCTCAACAAAAATACACCATAACCGAGAAAGAACTTATGGCTATAGTTTTTGCATTCGACAAATTTAGATCCTATCAAAAACTATTGTTCACACTGATCACTCAGCTCTTAAACATATGTTTAAAAAACAAGACGCAAATCCCCGTCTTATTCGATGGATTCTACTCCTAAAAGAATTCCATATAGAAATCAAAGATAAAAAAGTTATAGAAAATGTTGTTGCCGATCACTTATCTAGGATTGACAATAACAAGACAAGTGATGACAGTGAAGTTGACGACAACTTTCCTAGAGAAACCCTTATGGAAATTAACACCATAACTGAACCATGGTTCGCAGACTTTGCAAACTATTTGGTGGGTGATATTATACCAAAAAGGATGGCATACCAATAAAAGAACAAATTCTTCTCTGACCTCAAACACTACTTTTGGGAAGAACCCTATCTTTTCAAAGTATCTTCTGACGATATGATCAGACGCTGTGTATCTGGACCAGAAACCCAAACCATTTCAGATCAATGTCACCACGGACCAACCGGCAGACATTATGGATCGAACGTAACTGCTAAAAAGGTCCTAGATTCATGATTTTACTGGCCAACAATCATAAAAGAAGCTCATACTCTAGTCTGACTTTGCGAAGCATGCCAAAAGACGGGAAATATATCAAAACGTGATCAGATGCCCTTAACCAACATTTAAGTGTGTGAATTATTCGATATTTGGGGTATCGACTTTATAGGACCATTCCTAAAGTCACATAATTTGAATACATTCTTGTTGTTGTCGATTACGTATCTAAATGGGCCGAAGCTTAAGCTTTACCAACCAATGATGGCGTTGTTACTTTTCTAAAGAAACTATTCTGCCATTTTGGAATGCCAAAAGCTCTAATAAGCGACAGAGGTACTCACTTCTGTAACAAGATAATGGAAAAGACTATGAAAAGATATGGAGTTAGTCACCGTTTCTCTACATCATACCACCCTCAAACAAGTGGTCAAGTTGAAAACACTAATAGAGCACTGTTAAAGATAATCCTGCTATTTGGTCAAGAAAACTTAATGACGCTCTGTGGGCTTTTCGCACTGCTTACAAAACACCAACCTGTACAACACCTTACAAACTCATATATGGAAAGAACTGTCACCTGTCATTTGAAATTGAACATCGTGCATACTGGGCACTTAAGAACTGTAACCCAGATCTCATCACTGTTGAAGAAAAATGAATGTTTTAGTTACACGAATTAGATGAACTTAGACATCAAGCCTATGAAAACTCTTGACTGTACAAGGCAAGAACAAAAGTCTGACACGATATAAAATTAAGAATGAGAAAAGAATTCAAACATGGAAACAAGGTTCTGCTTTTTCACTCAAAGTATAAATTGAAACAGCCGAAACTCCGATCTCGCTGGCTAGGACCATACGTAGTCAAATATCAATACCCATCTGGATACGTTGAACTATATGGAAAAGATGAAAAAACATTTATTGTTAATGGCCATCGACTCAAACTATATCATGAAGAAGAAGATTATAATGACCAAAGGGAAGTAGTCACTCCCTTCTTTCCCAAATAATGAACTCCAGAAGCAAGAGTCTAGCTAACGACTCTCTTAAAAAATTAAGCGCTTCTCGAGAGGCAAACCGTGCTTTACTTAAGTGTGGAGGAGTTCCTTCTCTATACAACTCTATTCCTATGCTTTATTTATTATAAATATAAAAAAATATTTTCTTTTTGTTTGTTTTTGTGTATTTACTTTTATGCAGATAATATAGCTTAAAGATTGGAAAATTATAAAGTATGCTCAAGGATAGCTCTCTCGCAGCTATATATCTCTATGCCCGGGAAGTACCGTTTTCCTTTAATTTTCCCTATTCTCTAGTTTACCAGTTATCACACTGAGGGTAATGTTCAACTTAAGTGTGGAAGGGAGCCAAATAGGAAAAATTAATCATATCCCTTCGTGTTTGCCCTGCCAAAACTTTTTTAACTGATATTTTACGAAAAATTAATATATATGCTTTCAATAAAAAAATGCTTATAGTAAGGCAAGTCCACCTGGATTGACATTATAACTAGCACAACCTAATCCACTAAATTGTGAGAATTATAAGCCTTAAAATTATTCAGGTACCCACCTTTGGTACCTAAGATAATTGATGCCTTTAGCCTGTTACGGCTGTGTATTTATAATGTCGCCTTTTCTGAAACAATGGTATTGGTTGATAATTATATATGAGTGAGCC
Source organism: Tanacetum coccineum (assembly GCA_026074375.1). Taxonomy (NCBI): domain Eukaryota; kingdom Viridiplantae; phylum Streptophyta; class Magnoliopsida; order Asterales; family Asteraceae; genus Tanacetum; species Tanacetum coccineum. The sequence goes on along the minus strand of BQNB010001644.1, from coordinate 65,958 downwards.
GGTAATTTAGAAGCTCTAGAACTTGTGCTTGATCATCATTTACTAGACCGAAGCCTGATAAATCATATGTGGAGACATAAAATCCAAAAAAAGTTCCTGCAGCACTCCCTTTAGCGCTAAGTTGCTAAAGTATCTAAGTGAAGAATTCAAAGTTAAAAGAAGAAGTTCTGTGCCAAGCCTTAGTTAAAAAAATAATAAAATAAATAAAATAAAAAATGTATAGTAGTTTGAAGAAATAAAGGCTTAAGTTCTAGCACATGAAGATTTGTATAAGCTATTATCCCTCATCAGTATCAAGTTCCGCCCTTCGGTCATGTTTATGTGTCAAGTACAAGCATATGGTAGCTGTTTAGATTATGCAGTGCAAATTGATGTCTTCACAAAAATATACACCCTATCTGGAGTGGCTCGGTGAAATAAAAACAAATACATTCCCCTGTGAGGGCTATGTTATATGTTTGATGCCTAAAAGTTAAGTCAAGATGCAAGCTCTTGTAAAATCTAAATTTCTCCACGTCACGAATAAATGAGACTTATTTCTCGCTTTTTATGGCTTGATGGCAAGCAATAGCCAAGTGTAGGAGGATTGATCATGCCTAAATTACAGTTTTCATGGGTATTTAATACGTATTTTATCATTCTCATGAACTTTCGATACTTAATAGCAGAAAAAAAATAAAAATAAAAAATACTGCAGGTCACTGAAGACACCTGAGCTCAAAATTAAAACAAAGATCAATTAACTTATACACATCGGAATCAAGATACAAGAAAAGATAAAGTCTCAAGCTGAAAAGTGCAAATGTGCGCCGCACTTACCCCTTGTGCGTCGCACTTCTCCTCAAAAGTCAAAGAATTAAAGGCTCAGTTAAAATAGTGCATTAACTCCCTAAGTACGCCGCACTTTAAAGATTGTGCGCCGCAACGTCCCCAACTGCTATGAAAAATACATTGAAGTCTTTAATACATGGCGCATTAACACCCCCATGTTCGCCGCATAATTTATTTTGTGCGTCGGTATTTTTACCTGAAATTCAAGCCTATCATATGAGCCAAAATTCTCACACATTTTCATTTATATCAATCAAATCATATCCCTTCATAGCACTTCTCTCATCTCACACATAATCTCGCTCCCTTCTGAAGTTCTAAACTTTCCAACCTTTTTCCTAAAACCATAAAACACCCTATAATTTAAAAACCAACTTTTGAAGATTCAAGATCAAACAACCAAGAACGAAGAAGAACATCATTTAGTTTATTGAAATAATGAAGTTTCTTGTTGAATCAAGTTATGTTATGAACTACATAGCCATGAGAGGCTAATTCTCTCATGACTACTCGGTGAAGTTATGATAATAAATAAGTGTTTGGTATGATTGTGATCTCATTAATCTCAGGCTTATGTTGCACCCCTATTATATCTTATCTTGTCGGTTTTGCTTATCAACTTAGATTATATAATCATATCGGTATAGGTCAAAAGACCCGTTATGATGCATATGGTTTTAAAGATTTGTCTATGGTCTTTATCGTCAGTGTCGAGAAATCTACTTTCATAAATTGATAAACAAAATAAGCTTTGATATAATAAGTTATCTGAATCATTTGAGTGACACGTCTGGTCTAGCCAACTAAATATAAGTCTTAAGTTGATTAAGTTAATTTGTGAAAATGTTTTCTGACGAGATATTATTTTTTATAAGTTAAAGTTCCATCTTCGAGGTCTTAATCATTACCACTGCATATAAATTATATTCAACTATCCTAGTAGTCATCTTTATTATCACTGGTAAAATAAAAGTTATTCTCAAAATTGTTAAATTCTATTTTCCTTTTGATTATTAGAATACTACTCAAATCCATATGGACGACCTGGTCTTACCTAAAAAAGATTATACTATATATGTGGGTTATACTTTTACCCGTGTGTTTCCCTATAATAAAATTGGTATTTTCAGTCATTATAAATTTAAAGCTTTTGAAACACATCACAGGCCATAGTATTTTGCCAACTCCCTTTAAATCCCTTCACCTCAATAATGTCCTTATTACTCCCCATATTGTCTAAAATCTTAATTTTGTTCGTTAGTTTGTTCGTGACAATAATTGCACTATTAAATTTGATGCGTTTGGCTTTTCGGTTAAGGATTTCATGACGCGTCGGTGCTTCTCCGATGCGATAGCACGGGGATCTTTACCCGGTCATGGATCCTTCTCTAATTCCTCATGTTTTCCTTGTTAGTCAACATATGTGGCACTAGCATCTTGGTCATCCAGGAAGTGAAGTGCTCTGTCGTCTTGTTTCCAATAATTTTATTTCGTGTAATAAAGAGAAGCCTCCCGTTCCTTGCCATGCTTGTCAGCTTCAAAAACATGTGAGGCTTCCATTTGTTAGCTCTAGTACCATGATTAGTTCTTGTTTTGACATTATTCACTTGGATGTGTGGACTTCACCCATTCTGAATCTTTCAGGTTTTAAATATTATGTCTTATTTTTAGATTATTATTCTCAATTTGTTTGGGTTTATCCTTTGGTTAATAAATATGATGTTATGTCCAAATTCGTGTTATATTATGTTTGCACTCAATTTAAGTGTGAAATCAAGTCATTCCAATGTGATCATGGTGGTGAATTCGACAACCGTAGCCTACACATCCTTTTTGCCAAAAATGGAATTCAGTTCCGCTTTTCGTATCCCCAAACCTCTCAACAAAATGGGAAGTCTAAACGAATGGTTCATACAATTAATAACCTCATTCGCATCCCTCTTTTCCAAGCAAACCTTCCACCAACTTTTTGGGTCGAAGCTCTTACTATGGCTACACACTTAGTAAATATCTTGCCTTCAACTGCCATTGCTAATGACATTCCATACACCCATTCATATGGAAAAGATCCCAAATATACCCTTTTACGCATTTTTAGATGTTTATGTTACCCTCACCTTTATCCATCTCATAAACTTGAAGCACGTGCAACACCCTCCATTTTTTTAGGATTTGCCTCTTCTCATAGAGGGTATCATTTCCTTGACCTACACACCAACAAAATAATTATTTCACGTCATGTCACTTTTGATGAAACCGTGTTTCCCTATGGTTCCACCATACCCAAATCCACTTCCGCTTATACCTTTTTAGATGATACCTTTGATCTACACCCTACTATCCCAAATCCTACCCTTACCACACCATCTATTGAACAAATTGATCCATTACCACACCAATAACATCCAATCGAACCTGCAGCCCAACAATCCCCTACAGCGGCCCAGCCAACACTTGCTTCCCTATTTTTGACCAACTCTATTCACCAGTCCAACAACCATCCCCCGTGGCCCAACATACACCAATACAGGTTTAATTCTCTCCTACGGCTTTCTCACACCAAACCACAATAGTTTCGGACCAAAATGCACCCGTTATAGTCCAAAATCCCCCGGTTAACCCAAACCCTTACTCGATTCACCCCATGGTTACGCATTTTCGTGTTGGGACTAACCATCCCACTGAGCGTCTTAATTTACATGTGTCTTCGGTCTCTCCTTTACCAAAATCTTATCGTGATGCGTTTAATGATCGAAACTGGCATAATGCTATGCGTGATGAATATATTGCGCTTATTAAAAACAAAACTTAGACTTTAGTACCTAGACCACCGGATACCAATATTGTGCATTGTATGTGGCTTTTTTACTACAAGTATTTGGCGGATGGCACGCTTAGTCGCTACAAATCATGTCTTGTAACGAATGGTAGTACCCAGTTAGAGGGGGTTGATATTGATGAGACTTTCATTTTGGTTGTTAAACCGGGTACTATTTAAACTGTTCTTAGTCTAACTGCTTCTCGACATTGGCCGATTCATCAACTCAATGTCAAAAATGCTTTCTTACATTGTGATCTTTCTAAGACTTTTTATATGCATTAGCCTCTGGATTTTAGGATTCTGTTCACCCTAATTATGTGTGTTTGTTACAACGATCTCTTGATGGACTTAAGCAGGCCCCCCGAGCTTGGTTTCAGCGGTTTGCATCTTATATTACTAGGGTTGGTTTTCTCATAGTCGTTGTGACTCCTCTTTATTTATCTACAGACAGGGGACCGATACTGCTTACTTGTTATTGTATGTTGATGATATTATTCTCACAACTTCTTCTAAGAGTTTGTTGCAGTAGATTATTAGATCGTTACATCAGGAGTTTGCTATGACAGATCTAGGTCCCCTTAATTATTTTATAGGTATATCGGTTACACGTGATTCTTTGAGGTTGTTTTTATCTTAGAAGAAATATGCTATTGAGATTCTTGACAGGGCACATATGGATAATTTTAATCCCAGTAAGACTCCTATTGATATTGAGTCTAAACTGGGAAGCGATGGTGATCCACTTTCTGACCCGACTTTGTATCGGAGTCTTGCAGGTTCTCTACAATACCTCACTTTTACTCGCCCTAATATTTCTTATGCAGTTCAGCATGTGTGACTTCATATGCATGATCATCGGGAGCCTTATTTTTTGGCTCTTAAGCGAATTTTGTGGTATATTTGTGGTACTTTGGATTATGGATTGCAGTTTCATCTTCTAATACAGACTTAGTTACTTATTTAGATGCGGATTGGGCTGGTTGTCCTACTACTCGGCATTTTACTTCAGGCTATTGTGTATTTCTTGGAAACAACCTACTTTCTTGGTCCTTTAAGCGTCACTCGACGCTTTCTCGTTCCAGTGCAGAGGCATAGTATCGTGGTGTTGTCAATGTTGTTGCTAAGACTTGTTGGTTATGTAATTTACTGCGTAAATTGCATACTCCTTTATCTTCCACTACGCTTGTCTATTATGACAATGTCAGTGCTGTTTATTTATCATGCAATCCAGTTCAATATCAGCGTACGAAGCACATTGAGATTGACATACATTTTGTTCGTGATTTGGTTACTGCTGGTCAGATTCGCGTGCTTCATGTGCCATCTCGTTATCAGTTTGCGGATATTTTCACCAAAGGGTTACCTTCCGTATTATTTGAGGAGTTTCACTCTAGTTTGAGCGTCAAGAGTCCTCCCGCTCTAACTACGGGGGAGTGTTAGCCCGTATTATAGCTTGTATTTGTATTTGGGCTCAAACCCACATCTAAATGGATCCAAACTATTGTATATATTGTTTTACATGTCTAATGAAACTCGACAGAGAAATTACCTAACCTACAAGTGTGTGTGGGTATTTTGTGAGGTATGTTTGTATAAGGTGGATATTTTAAATAGTGATGACTATTGTGAGTGAAAGGTGAAGAGAGTGGTGATGTGCTAAATAATGATCTAACATTGAAATAGAAGTTGAAAGAAAAGTGACTATTGTGTCTAGTGTTGATGGAAGCATGTATCACACACTTTTCTTAGTTTGGACTTTGACTTGCGGATCCACAAAGCCAAAAGACCAATGATGTCAACAATTAAATGGCATAATTCAACATACTTTACGCTATCCTATTTTGCCTCATAAACAATGTTAAAAAAGTTAAGGTTCGTGAGAAGAGTATATCCAACATGTCTTTCACTTGCCCATATTATACATTCTCTCTCAACTCTACCGACTTAATATTTTCTTTCACTGTGCGCAAAATGCAAACACTAAAAAAGAAATTCCAAGATAATCGTTAGAGGTGGAATATTCAGGCTTCACTCGGTCACCTTTTGGTGTTTTTCTTTGATGTAAATTAAGACGAATTTCATCAAGTTCATAACTTGACCACTAACGTTTTAGCACCTTGAACTCGAACAATTAGCGTTTTTGATCCAGCGTATATGAGTGGTCCAACAACTTAAGGCTGCAGCTTCAAGTCTCGAAGTCTTGTTAGAGACATGTTACTATGTTAGATAGAATTAGTGACATAGGTGATGTATGTCGTAAAATTTGTCGTTCATAAAAGAATGTCTTTACTTAGTTATATGGTCATTTTTACCGACCTAAAGGCCAATAAACTACAACTAGATTTTAAAGTGTAAAATATATATACAACTAGATTTTAGTACCCTTTTTTAGCAAGAGAAGGGCTGAAGCCCGCAAAATTATTTATATGATATCAGTCCTCGCAACAGAGGTAATTACATCAGGCAAACTAACATTCCATACAAAGTTTACATGAGATCTAAAAGCTAATTTAGCAACCTAATAAGTGCAGTCACGCTTAACCCATGAGAAAGAGATACCAAATTGAGATGTCCACACTTTGATGTCCGCCATAATAGTAGACAAGGACCAAGGAGGATCATCTTGTGCACATGCAAGTGAAACAACCACTTTGGAGTCTGATTCAACCATAGCATTTTGCCAGCTATAAGTGACAGCTAGACGACGAGCACTTCGAATGGCACAAAAGTTCAGCCATGAGATAATAAGAGGCATAAAATATTTCACCTAAACATATAATGATAGATCTTGTAAAGTCCCGAACAATGATACCTGAAGATGCTCATTTTGATTTATAAGTAGCATCAAAATTAAGCTTCACGCGGTTATAGAGGGGATGGGGATCCACCGAAGTAAACTCTTTTGAGATTCGATTACAACTCAAACATAAGATGTGGGAAATGATGATCGATACAGTGAACTAAGATCGCGATCGATACAATTAAACTATGATAAGGTACGTAATGAACAATGTCTAATTTCATTGAAAATATACTCATTCGAGACTTCCATATCTACTATGCAATATTAGCCAACGAGGTATGAAAGTTCATGCGCTTTGAGGTAGAAGGCATAATATCTAATAGATCTTAGACACGCGAAATAGTAGGGCCACTCATGTTGTCCAAATGAAGACACAAGGCAGAACCAAACCACACCACCTTTGTCCGATGACATTGAAACAACATATGCTCAACCATTTTGAGAGAAGTTACCACCTCTTCGTGATAGATTTTATTAGTAGCAAGAGCATTTGAGCAAGCTCTCCACCAAAAATATTTCATTTTTAGAAATGTCTTTAAATTCCAAACCCTGCTTCTAGAAACTTTTGTTTGGGGTTTGATGATGTAGAAGCCAGATTGTTTAAGGTAATGTTACGTTGAAGAAGTACTTGGTGGTAACCTGATTCAACATTGTAGTTTCCTTTAGGTTCATGATGCCAAATCTTATCTACGGATTGAGTACTAGATATAGAAATCTGTGAAATTAGCTCAACCTATTCTGGAAGAACAACATGCTAAAGTTTTGGCAGGTCTTAGGCACTGTTAATGATGCAGTCAAATACTAGAGCGTTTGACTCGAAAGGGCCCCAAGGATGTTGAATGTGGAAGTCATTCGAGTATGGGACCGAATTATGCGTCCAAAAATGAATATTTGAACCATTGCCGAGTTGCTAACGTAAACCGCGAAGAATAACATGTCTCCCTTGAAGCAAGCTTTGTCAAAGCCATGAAGGGTGTGAACCCTTAGTGGCTGTTAAAAGAATGGAGCGCAGAAAGTAGATTCCTTTTAAAACGAGACCCTAGAAAGAAGATGGGTTTATAACAAGTCTCCAACCCTATTTAGCAAGGAGAGCTAAATTAAAACATAAAAGATATCAGAAACTGATAACATCAAATATTTGATAATTTTTAGTGTCAATTTTCCCCTAAAAATACTTGCAATTGTCTTATAAATACTTGAATTCGATACTTTTATGGTTATTTTGTTATTTTTAGGTAAAATGCAAGTATGTGACAAGAAACACGAGAAAAGTGCGTAAAAATGAAGAAAACATGGATTCTTACGAGACTTTCCGGCGTAACCCCTACTATAGTGTTACGTCGTAACATATTCAAGGCAAGGCACGTCACCCAACAAGATTATGATGTAACCACACACAAGGTTTACACCGTAACATTATTATTATGGAAGACTGAGTCATCCTAGTCAGCATTACGGCGTAACAGCCACTTGATTACGCCATAACATCCTTTAAGCCTGTAATATGGAAAGTGCACGTCAGCAGTTTACGGCGTAAACCCCTAAAAGGTTACGTCGTAACATATTTGAAATCTATAAATAGAGGCCTCATTCAGCCACTTTAAACATCAACCATTCTACCACAGATCTGAGGGGTGATCAAGGCCTCCATAGCTCAAAGAATTCCACCAGAAGTCCAAGGGAGATCATACTTAACTTACTTTTGTATTTAATCATTCATAAACAACTTCTGTAAGAATTATGAGTATTTCATCCATGATTATCTTTATTAATTCTTGCTTCGTTGTTGCTATGAGTGGCTAAGCACTTCAAGTGCTAGCCTAGTCATGAATATACTATCGTTATAATGTTTGTTTTCTGTTAGATTATGGTTTCATTGGATATCCTTTGACTATCATGTAACCCTGGGTTTTGGTAGTATTGCGGGTGGTTTAGATCATGTTAATCCTATTATTAGATTACCACTTAAACATGGGATTAGCATGGCACTAGGGAAGGTTGATCATTCCAACCCTAGTGTAAGAACTAACCCTGTTACCGCCTCTATCACTTAATATACTTAAAAAGCATAATAACTCTTTCAGAGAGGGTTAATAATCTATATAGGTTGTTAGACTAGTTCTTGGGATAGTTAGGATTAATCACTATGACCTGGTTCCCTACCTTCGTGACTTTTAGGGGATTTAGGATCGCAAGAATTATAGGGCAGACTAAAGATATCTATTCAGGTCTGTCGACTTTAGAAACCACCAATGAAACCATGATATAACATTGCACAAGAAAACATAGTTATAACGATAGTAATGAAATAGATAGGCTAGCACGCCTTTCTCCCTAATTACTTCTACCTCTTTTAATTTTCGCATATTTACTTTCTTGTTAATCTCAAAATCAATCTTAAAATCATTTTCAAACGTGACAATTCAAATTAAAACTAATTGACACTTACCTCTTGGGACGACCTCGGATTTACCATCTCTACACTACCCACGATCGGGTTCTCTGCCCGTTACTGTATTTGTCAGGTGAATTGAGTTTTATAAATTTAAAACTTGAATAAAATATATTTTAAAATAAAATATGCATCAGAAACCAAGACCACCACAATCTTTAGAATGAGAAATATGATCCTAGTTTAACCAGTGGATATGTCGTTCATATGCATCCCCATTCCATAAAGATCGTTTAATGTGGACTAGGATTTAATTTGAAGAAAGCCCTTAGGAAACATATAACACTACATAACATATGAAGGGATGGCTTAAATTACAGCTTTGATCAAAATCTCATGCCTAGCTTATAAAATGAGCTTTTGTTTCCATCCTTGCATTTTTTGTAAGACCTTTTCCAATATAAAAGAGAAAAATTCTCCTTTATTCCAATCATGTATAGATGACAGATCAAGATAACGTGAGTGTCATCCCATTAAATTAACATCAAGGCAATCATAAAATTCTTTTTGCACAATAGGTGGAGTGTTAGGAGAAAACACCACTTCAGACTTCATAAAATTTATACACTGGATAAATACAAACAATAACAATTAATAAGCTCGAGCAAAAATCACACTCAATGATCTTTGCTTTCAAGAAGAATAAGGAGTCATCAGCGAAGAAAATATGAGATATAACTGGATAGAGTCTAGCCATCTTTATACCTATAAGAAAAGATTGATGCATGGCATTGTTTATCATTTAAAAAAGAACATCTGCAACGATGATAAACAAGTACAATGACATGGGATCTCTTTGACGGATACCTCCGAAGGGCTTGATCGTACCGATAGATTCCCCATTAATCATAAAATCCATTTCATAAGAAGATATATACACTAAAACCCAACTGCACCATTTATCTCCGAAGCCTAATTTGCGACACGTTGCCATTAGAAATTCCCATTCAACTCTATCAAAAGCTTTATTAAGATCAAGCTCTAGAGCCATAACCTTTTGATCCCCTTTCTTCTTATTACGTATGTAATGAAATGCCTCATTAGCAACAATTATGCAGTCTTGAATGAGCCTACATAGAATAAACGCATATTGTTGCGGAGAAATGATACGATGCATAAAAGCTTTCAAACGATTCGCCATTACTCTTGATATAACTCGATAAACAAAGTTACAAAGACTAACTGGGCGGAATTGACCAATAGTCTCTGGAGAAAGACCTTTAGGATTAAGACTACTAGCGTTTTATTCAAAGATTGAGGCATGATACCATGATCAAAAAACTACTATATAACCTTACTAACCGTATCACCAACAATGTGCTAATACTTTTGAAAAAGTATGCCTAGAAACCCATCTTCACCAGGAGCTTTATAAGCACCCGGATCTTTATCCGCTTTATCAATATCAACTTGAAGGACTGGGGCATCAAGTTGCATCGACATGCTACTATTAACAACAAGGGTGAGCATATCCAAAAGGCCATTGAAATTCCTATCTTCAGATGTTGAGTAAATTTTAGAAAATGGTCTAGAATAACTTATGAAGTTGAGTAGGACTATCAGCCCAAGAACCTTGCTCATTCTTTAGCCTCGAGTTTATATTTCGTTAGCTATGATGAATTGTTGACATATGAAGAAACCAAGAGTTTTGATCACCATATTCTATCCAATTAACCTTTGATCGTTGATGCCAAAACATCTTTTCCCACAACTAATGTTCATCGAGCTTTGAAATTAGAAAACGATGTCAATACCCATTTTAAATTATAGACGGAAGGGATTGTAAATAGGCTAACTCAGCTGTGATTTCTCTAATTATCTTTTTATTGTTACCTAAGTGGTTACGACTTTAAGAACTAAGACCATCTGTACATGAACTGAGTTGTTGTCTAAGATTTACTATGTCATCATTTGTGTTGAAGTTGCACCATAAAGCCCTAATAACATCTTCACAAGAATCTTCTAGTGTGCACATTGATTCAAATTTAGACTTCTTGTGTTGGTTCATTACCGAAGAGCAGGTTTAATATAGTAAAGGAGAGTGATCACTACCAATGAGAGGGAGATGGGTCAAAGACTGATAAGGAAAAGTCTCAAGAATCCTATCATTCTCTAAAGTACGATCAATTCGTTCCTGAACATTTGCCTCACCAACTCTTTTATTATCCCATATATATATTAAACCCTTGCAAGGAATTTAAAATAACTCAACATTAATCATAAACTATTGAATTTCTTCAACATGTTCTACTAGAGCCTTCCTGTTTATCATTAGTATTACCAATGAGATTAAAATCTCCCATTACCAAGAAAGGACAATTAGACAAACGTGCTTGATAAATGATCGTACTCCATAGCCTTATTCGAGCGTCTTTTGAATGGGGTCTATATATAAAATAAACACGAATAGAAAAGCAAGGAGATGAACTAGCCCCTTCAACAAAAATCATATTCTTATCACTATCAAGAACATGAACAGAAACAGAAGTACGCCACCATAGAGCTAAACCACCTGACTCTTAATCGTACCATGTGATATCACACGAGTTTATTTTGATTTTTTAAATTGATGCACTAAAACACACAAGTCTTCATAACATACTCAAACTCATATAACCTAGATACCACAGGGGTGAGCGCGGTTTCAGAACAACAAAGAACTGACCTGAAATCATGAGAATCGAGAACTGAAAAAGGCATATCTTAAGAACCGAGAAATCTAAGACCTTGTTTCGGTTCTGATTTGGTTATCATGTCCGGTTCGAGTATTCCGGTTCTACCCGATTGAAACCAAAAAAATATAAACATTTAATATTTTTTATGTGATTGCACTCATTTACGTCTAAAGCATACTGTAAGATCCCGTTAACACTTCACTTCATACAATCAATCACTAAATCAGAACTAGAAAGGAGAAAGAAAGAGTTGTTCTAGAGAGAGAAAGAAGAGAGAGAATTGAGAGAGAAAGTGAATGAAAAGATAATTTCTTAGATATTTTAAAACAACTAAAAACTAACTTTTCCAAGTGGAAAAGTTCCCTTATATACCCCGACACTTAAAATGCCGCGCGAGATATTTAACTAAGACCCGGCTCTACCGGGTTTTGTTGCTTGGATTACACCCGAAACATATACAATATTAAATTAACTATCGAGCTAGATCCCTAATAATAACCTTATACAACGTTAACTAATTAGAGACCGATTGTACTCAATCGTAAAGTGACCGAGCATCCTTGATCGTACTACAAATAAATATGGCTAACAATCATTTTCCCCCCCCCCCCTCAAGTGAGGTCTTGAACACGGGAACAGCTTCCTTTATATTGACTCAAAACAATAAATATTGAGGCTAAACAATCTCCCCACGAATGAGTTCATTGATGACACCTAGAAAAACCTTCAAGAGATCAGTGAGATTGCTTTGGCTGCTTTTGTCGTTTAAGTTTTAAGCTCGAGTGTTCTTGGTCTTTGTCCTTCATTGTAAAGCTGTTCCTTCATTGCTTTGCGATCTTGACTAATTTTGAGCTTTTGTCATTGTCTTATCGTCTTTGCCATCTTTCGATCATTTTGTTTTTGACTACAACAACACATAATATTCGAACTTTTTCATTATCTTGAAAGCTTAACAAATCAGTTAGTTTGCGGAAGTTTTTGTCTTTTGATCTTGAGCTTTCTAGATAGCATGACTTCGTAGATTAAGCATTTAGAATGGGATTGAGGTTGCCTTTAACCACCGTTTGACGGCTTCAGGTTTAAGCGTAGTGATAAGACGAGAAAATGATTTGACAAATCAATCGATGTTTCCCGGTCGTTAAAGAGTTTTTTGATAACACATCGAGAGTGGTCAGTTTTAAATCAAATTCATCAATCGTGCAATACATTTACTTTGAGATCAAATCGATATCCATTTTTCATAAGTATTGATTCATATAAAATCTTGCAAGCACAGCATACACCAAGAAGTCGCTGTTTAATATGCTACCTACAGGCAAAAGGATTATATTCATCTCATTGTGAATAATTAGTATCACTCCGGATGTTCTTGGCAAATATAATAATGATATTGCGTAGGACTCTGATAACACTTGTGACTTGATGATGTCAACAAGTGTTTAAATGGAATGTGTTCCTAACGAGATTTTTATTGATCTCGTTGGCTCTAGACTCATTAGTGCATTTTGGTTTAGTACTCTGAGGCTAGAGCAGATTGTTACCTATTTAATATCAACAATCTCGGAGAGAGATGTCAATAGATAAACGTGTGTATCTCCGTGCACCAAATTAGACAAGTTTTCTGTTGAGAGAAACCCGATGAGGTCGTGAAGAAGGAGGCTGTGCATTGCATCCACTGTTTCCATGATGTCGTATTACAATGTCGACAATCACATTGTGATTCTGACAGCAATATGTATTGTGAACCCGTTTTTGCCTTAAGTTTTGTGGAGAGCTCTATCTTTCTTTAGACCCTTTATCCAAATTTATTTTTGTCATGTCTTCAACGCCATTTCAATGCTTACGCAGACAGTCGATGTACACACCTTGTTGTATTGTTCACAGTTTCTAACTCAATCTTAGTTACTCGGCATTTATTCGCAAATACGATCATTCTCAATCATACCTAAGGACTGCTTACTCGTCATAAGGATGCTTTGGATTATCCTTTGGTAGATCCTCCGGTTCTAGTTGGATCATAGGATTGACTCCTAACCTAACCACCTTATGACTTTAGAATCATCATGAAATTAAGATGTTGTTGTGAGAAGATCGAACATAAAACCTTTTCTTCAGCACCTTGAGTCCGAATAGATCATCATTTTAATTTACATTTTCTCCCCTTATTTTAAATAATAAACACTTAGTTTTGAAATACCTTGTGATTAAATATGTCTTAGAAAAATCTGGGAGAAAATATGGTCTACATGAATGGTTAGAACATTTGATAATGGTTTGGAAAAAATAAAACATAAGAATGGTCGATGAAGATGTAATCCAAGAACATTAAAACTTTGTTTTTCAAAACTCCCCCTCAAAAATAGGACCAACTTTGAAAAATAATTGTCTTTTGAAAACATTGTGAGGTTGGAGTGTTAACACATAATTTTGGAAAGAATATATTTGTCATCGAGAAATTCTTGAAAAATTATGTTCAACTTTTTTGAAAAACCAGATGTTAGAGGACTTCTCTTCTAACGGTAAGGGTAAGCGCACTGAAACGTACACTTTCCTTTTTCTTGAGCTAAAGAAATTGAATGTCTTGTAAGAACAGCTCAAGACCGAGAAACGTTAATTTTCTCGTTGTGAGGATAAGTTATAAACCTTCCTTTATTTGAAGTCCGGGTTATGTACTGACATTTGCACATAAGCCATTTAGAAAATTAGAAATGACATGTTTTGAAACTATTTGAAAACTCTCGCTCGAACTTCATTTACACACCCGTGTCAATGTTAATCGACATTTCTAAGCACGTAAATGTTATCGATTCCAAGAGACATGTCGAGAAGATTCTTTTTGGAAATTTTCTATTTTTTAGATTTTGTATTTGTATATATATACCTGTTGTCCTCAGGTGGAATAGTAATTCCAACTCTTGTCGTGATGTAGCTGTCTTGACTGCTAGAGGAACAACTTTTGGAACCAGCTTTGAACTTGACTGTTCATTGCTGTGGTCTTGAATTCCGAGTTCTGAACGGTTATGATCAGAAGTCATTTGATGAAGAACGAGGCCTGAACTGATGTGAACAGACATCATTTCCATGAAGACCGAGGCTTGATCTGCTGCGATCAAACGTCTTTTGAACATTGAGGAACGGGGCCTGAAGTGTTATTTTCAGCAGACACCATTTGACATTGACGACCGAGGCTTGAACTGTTGTGTTCAAACGTCATTTGAAAAGATTTCATCTTTTGTGAAACCATTCTGGCACTGGTTTCTTAGATATCAAAAATTTCAGCAACCACACTCTGAGATTTTCCTGCTTTTCATTGTATAGTGCATCTGCATTTAGGTCAATTCGTTGTTGCTTTTGACCATTGAATGACGTACCTGCACTTAAACCCAGAGTTTGTTCGCATGCATGAATATGAGGGATATCTACTATTGAACCATTTGGGGGTTCACTGTCAACCTTATTTGTGCTAAAGGCGAATATCTTTCCAGTAGGAACCCATCTAAGACCAATCGTCTTGAAAATTCTACCCGTCGGTTTCCAGCTAAGACAAGATCTAGGAGTCATTGTTTTCTCAGGGACAGTGGTAGTCTTTTTGTTTGAGAACCTATGTCCTGTTGGGATCTGTCTTTCTGGTTTCTTAGATGCACTTGACTTTGCTACGGGCATATATCTCTTTGTTGTCTTATGGGATTTTGCATCCTTATTCTGTGCAGAGGCACGAGGATTTAACCTTGAGAGGTATTCTAAGACGCATTCATCATGATTTGCACTGTAAAGGCACTTTTTGCATGTAGGACATTGCAATTCATTGAACTTCAAGAAAGGCTTTTGTTTCCTATGTTCTCCTAAGTGAACATCTTTGTTTGAAACCCGACTACTCATTGATGCTTGCCAATTCCTAGGTTTTGGTTTGCAACCATTAGCAGTGTTGGGTAATCTAGCAGGATCAATCATACTAGGTTTTCCATTCACTTCTTTGTCTTTCTGAAGTTGTGCACTTTTCTTAGCTTTCTCTAGGTAGTAGTTATGAACCATGTCATTTGAGCCTACTTTTTCCCTTGGTGACTGATGTGACACATGCTTTGGGCAATTCCTAGAGGGGCCAGGTGCAATCACATTGGTGTTTCGAACTGCTTGTTTTCTAATCTGAGGCAAATTCTGTTGAGTGACTTGTTTAAACAAACCATCCGACACATTAGTTTTATTAACCGACTGTTTCGTTTGAAAACTTCTCATTTCAGGAGAATTTGAAAAAGGAGTCGGTTTTCCTAAAACTGATGGTTTTGGAATTCGTTGAGCATTTGGTTGTCGAACAACAGATGGTTTATTAAACTGAGTTTCCACAGACTTTCCCTTGCAGTTCTCGATGAGTTTCTTTAACTCACTTATTGCTATGTTCTTGTCTTGCATTTGAGCTTTCAAATCTTGTATTTCATGATATTGTTCACGTTCTTTTCGAAATACATTTGAAGCATTTTCTTTGCAAACTGAGTTGTTTTTCATTTGTTCTTTACAATGTTGTAAAGAAAGTTCAAGTGAAATTGAGTGTTTTTCTAGTTTAGCAAAACTCTTTAAAAGCTTATTATGAACTTCGTTATTAACAGATTCAGTTTGTTTTGACAGCTTTAGTGCAAGACATTCACATTCTTTGACTTTATGAAGATACAAGCATTGTAATTCAGTATTAGCATTTAAATCAGACAGAGAATGCAAATACGAACATGTAACATCTTTAGACACACACTCTTCGAGAAGTAGATCATATATGTTTGAAAAATCAGCCTTTTCTGATTCAAGTTCGTCAATCTCCTTTTCAAGGGATTTAACGTACTCCAAATCGTCATTCATTTCCTTTTTTAGTTCATGAACAAAACAATGACTGTCCAGTATAGTTTTGTTTGAAAGAGGCATTAATAAGGTTTTGATCAAAACTTCCATACTCTTAGCAGTTGGGTTAGGAAATGCACTATTAGTATGATTAGACCAAGTTTGTTGACAAATTGTTCTAAAATGATTGAAGTTGTTTGTCATTTCGTTATAAAGTTGTCTACTTTTACTAATGGATTTAGAAATGGGTAGAAAGGACACGTTTTTAGCAATGTTTGGTTTGTTTGTTAAGTTTTTCTCCACATTGTCTTCCTAACTTCTTTAGCGCGTCCAAATGATCCAAGATAGGTTTTGGTGGTGGTTTGGAAGTTTCATAAAGATGTTTTGATATGTGTATATCATATGGTTTCCTTTGTCTTGTCCAATTTTTGATCTACTCTCTTTTTCAAGAGTCACTGTCTCTTTCCCATTGGGGCAAAATCTGTTTGCAGGATCAGAAGTATCATATGGGATCTCATACAAACGAGGCTTTTCAGATTGAGCTATCTTGAGGTACTTTGGATTAGCAAAGGTTGATCTACCTTTTACGTTGCACATTTGGGATGCTAACATGAGGATATGGGCTGAATTGACTGATTGCGGTTATAAAGTTTGGCATTTAAAAACTTTATTTGTTTGTCCATTTCAATCATCGTGTCAATGTCTTTTCCTTCCTTAACCTTTAAATCCGAAATAACCTTACTTTTCTCTTTGAGTTGACCTTCAAATTGTGACCTTGTTAAAAGACTCTTTTTGACTAATTCATCGTGTTTCTGATTGAGAACTGAAATTTCATAGGCTTTAGTTTTTAAACCTTCTTTAATTTCAATGTCTTTTAAAGCTAATAGTCCTAGAGTTTCATTTAACTTTGTTTGAAGAATCTCATAATCAATCGTCCGGTCATTAAAGGCTTTGTTACTTTCAACTCATTCTTGTTTGTTTCTTGAAGTGCAATAATGATGCGTTTGCTTTCTTTAATTGCTTTAATACCGTTTTGTTTTCCTCCGTATCAAGAGTCAAATTAGCAATTAAATTAGCAAGCGCAGCACGCTCATCAACACATTCAGCCGCATTTTGATCAACCTGATTATCATTAGTACATATATTTGATGAATCAGGAATGACATTGCTATCATCCTTCTCCAAAACATATGTGTCGTTAATGGATTCAGGTTGCTCAGAATGTCGTCTCACATTGGCAAACACATCATTTTCATCATGGTTTTGTACCTGTTCCAATGGCTGACTAGTAGAACTGGATTCTTCAGGTGAGACCTCCTGAATCTTTGCCATGTAACTGTAATGTGCTTCCAATTTCTGTTTATCAATCTCTTCATCTGATACAATCCCACTGCTTGTTTCATCTCCTGAACTTGTAACCGATGATTGAACCTCTTGAACCTTGCACTGTTGAATCTGCAACTGTCTTTCACTCAACTTTTTCAACGTCATCTTAAGCTCTTGCTCATGACTTGCTCTTTCTATTATACATTGCTCAATGGAGTTCATGTTCTGGATGATTGTTTCCTTGAATGTTTGAGCTGTCATTTTAGTGTAATCTCTGAAGTTTTCTCTTACTTCTCGATCTGATGAAAAAGATCTTGAATAAATATCGAGAGGCTTTAACAAGTCAGAGTTAATGAACCTTTCAAACTGTACTTTGATCACACTTAGAGCGGATTTGGAATCCATCTCGTGAAGTGTTTCTGCATTGAGAAGTGTTTCTAAGTTATTCATGTGTTGAGATAACTGAAACTTGAAGGTTCTGACACTATCACCAAAGAGTTGTGCAAAAGCTTGTTGATACAATATACTCTGTCTTTCGAGAAGTTGAGTGGTTGATTTAAGTGCATTTAATTTGTTCAAGGAGTTTTCTTTGAAAATCTTTGCTTGCATCTGCAGTTTCTGTATCTCTGGTTCCTCTAACACTGAACCCGAAGATGAAGTATTCTTTGTTTCCATTTTAACGTGAATTATGAAGTGTGAAAATTTTGTTGGATCTTAAGTGGATATGATGTGATTGATGTTGTTGTGGTTATGTATGCAATTCTCGTTCACGGGATTTTACACGTCTATGATTAAAAACCGTAAATGAATTAACGGGATTTTACAAAATCAATAGAAAACCGTGAGAGTTTTGATTCGGAATACTACTGAAAAAATTACAAAAAAAACAAAAATGTCAATTTCTCATAGAAAACGATGTTTTTGGGCTTCGAAAAATCCTTAACCAGCCAACGTGGTTACAACGTGATCCGTCGCGTTTTCTCCTTCGATTTTGAGAGGTTCCCTGGGCCTAAAACGGACTTACGATCAAAAGTAATGGCTGTTTTAACTAAAACCTTTTCGTCACACAAGTTTCTAAAAAAAAAATTCTTCGGGGATTCCCAAGAAATTGCTCGTTCGATCCCACTCGTTCGATTCCGCTTGTTCGATTCGCTCGTTCGATCCCGCTTGTTCGATCCGCTCGTTCGATCCGCTCGTTCGATCCGCTCGTTCGATCCGCTCGTTCGATCCGTTCGTTCGATCCGCTCGTTCGATCCGTTCGTTCGATCCGCTCGTTCGATCCGTTTACAGTTCGATCCGCTTCGGGTTCGATCTGTTCGTATCGATCCGCACGTATTCGAATTCTCCTCGAAAAGTTTCGCTCGTTCGATCCTTGAAATTTTCCGCTCGTTCGATCCAAACGTTTTTTCCACTCGTTCGATCGTACACGTTTTCCACTCGTTCGGTTGTTCAAGTTTTCACTCGTTCGATCCTAACGTGTCCACTCGTTCGATCGTGACATTTTACCACTCGTTCGGTTGTTCAAGTTTTCACTCGTTCGATCCAAACGCTTTTGTCACTCGTTCGATCCAAACGTTTTTCCACTCGTTCGGTCCAAACGTTTTTTCTTCTCGTTCGGTCCAACGTTTTCCCTTCTCGTTCGGTCCTAACGTTTTCCACTCGTTCGGTTGTTCTTCACGAAAATTTCCGCTCGTTTTTTTTTGTCAACTGATGCGAACCCAATACAAACCAACAAGACGTCGTTGCCTTTCTTTTTAAACAAGCCGAATCATAACAAAAACAATTATGCCGAATGAAGAAGCAACCAAACCTTCGAATCCAATATGCTCACAACAAAAAAATACCACGAAATCCACCCGAGGCGACTGATACCAATTGTAGGAACCCGGTTTACCACTTTCACTTCATACCCCGAACACGAAAACAAGAAACTAGAGAGAGAGACGAAAATGAGAGAGAGAAGAGAGAGAGTTGAGAGAAAAGAGATGGAAAAGAAATTATGATTAATGAGAAATTAGATATTTTCTTAAAAGAAAATATCTATATATATTTAGATA
Organism: Tanacetum coccineum; assembly: GCA_026074375.1. NCBI lineage: Eukaryota > Viridiplantae > Streptophyta > Magnoliopsida > Asterales > Asteraceae > Tanacetum > Tanacetum coccineum. Next base: position 46,169 of record BQNB010001644.1, on the reverse strand, counting down.
TTTTTAGAAAATATCTAAATATATATATACCCCTACACATTTAATGTGACGCGCGGGATATTTAACTAGGACCCGGGCTCGGGTTTTGTTTGGGATTAAACCCGAAACATATACAATATTAGATTAACTATCGAGCCAGATTCCTGATATTATCCTGTTACAACATTAACTCATTAAAGACCGAAGCTCCATCGTAGAGTGGCCGAGCTTCCTTGTTCGACTCAATAAATTGAGGCTAACAGAACCAAATGCCCTTAACCAGCATTCTTGTTAGTGAGGTCTTTGACATCTGGGGGATTGATTTCATGAGACCTTTTCCCTCCTCAAGAAAAAACAAATATATTCTTGTAGCTGTCTATTACGTTTCAAAATGGGTCGGGGCCTAAGCCCTACCTACTAATGATGCACGTATCGTAGTGAAATTCCTAACAAAATTATTTTCTAGATTTGGAGTTCCGAAGGCTCTAATTAGCAATCGTAGAACACATTTTTGCAATTACCTCCTCGAAAAAACACTTAAGAAATATGAAGGAACACATAGACTTGCTACTCCATATCATCCCTAAACTAGTGGACAAACAGAGAACACTAATAGAGCCATTAAGCGAATCCTGGAAAGAACGGTTAACGGAAACAGAAAAGAATGGGCAGATAAACTGGATGATGCACTATGGGCATTCAGGACAGCCTATAAAACACCTATCGGTAGTACACCATTCAGGATTGTTTACGGAAAGGCATGCCAATTGCCAATCGAACTTGAACACAAGGCATATTGGGCCCTAAAAACCATAAATATTGACTTAGATGCTGCAGGGAAACATAGATTCCTTCGATTGTTGTGTCTTTTGCTTGAAGCTTAGCTTTCAAATTGTTCAATTCAAACAATTAATTAAATGAAGGTTCGATTTGGTTCACAGATGTGTTATTCTTTTGAAAAATTTCTTTATTGAGTTGCATTGCAATTTCAAGAGAAATGCAGTGTTGTTCAAGTTCAAAAAATCTTTTTGAAAGTCTATTATACTCATCTTTTTTAACCATGTTGTGTTGTTTGATAAGCTCAGCTTCAAGTTCCAGACACTTGTTGCATATTTTCACATAATTCACAGTTACATTCATAACAACAGAAGAATTCACTTTCACAGAAGTGTTCACATCCACAGAGGAATTCACAACAATATTCACAATATCTTGAGAAATGATTTGATCTAAGAGTTGATCATTTTCAATCAAAAATTGTTTCTTTTGAATTTCAAAACATTGTTTGTCTACAATATACTGTTGAACAACAGCTTATATCTGGTTAAAAACTATTTGTACTTCCATTACCTCTTTTAAAATATCTTTATCAAAAACATTAAATATGTCTTTTAAAGTCTTTAACAATGGTATTATTTCATTTTGAAAAACAGCTTTAGTGTGTTCAAACCCCCATTCCTCTTCTGTTAAAGCATTAGGCGTGATCCGTTTTTCACCACATTGTCAAATTGTCCAAGATGGTATTTAAGCTTTTTAAGGCTTGTATTAACCAGGCTTACCTTAGGAAGTTCCCGAGGAGCCTCAATTTTGACAAGCGAAGAAGCAGATCGGTCAGTAATAAGGTGTAAAGCTTGTTCATCAGTCAGTTCTCGTTGTGGGACAAAACGTTTACCAAAATCTTTAGATAATCGATTTAACAGCATAATTAATTGGTTTAGTGTTAACTTTCTTTTCTAAGACCATTGGATCACTTTGTTTTAAAATCATTTTGGATCGACTCTCTTCCTCAAGCATCAAAGTCTCTTCAAAATCAGCAATTGAAATCACATTGGTTTCCTTAGCAATAACATTACCGTCATAAAGCACTGGCCTAATCTGCTGAGCTTTCTTAAGATAGACAGGATTTTGAAAACCAAGAGCTTGTCTCAGGTTGTTATCATAGAAAACTTGTGGTTTCGTGAGCATATGCACCGTTTACGCGGATTGACCTATTTTACAAACAATGTTGTCCAGTTCTTTAACTTTCTTTTCCAAAGCAATTTCTGTATCAATATTCTTAGCTTCTTTTTCCTTGGATTCATTTTTGAAAACATTAAATGTTTTTGTTACCAATTCCTTTTCCTTTGATTGTTCAGAAAGAGTTTGTTTAAGATTGTTAATTCCTTTTTCAAAATCCGCAAACTCTGCATTTTTCTCCCGAATTATATCATCTATTATAAGCTTTTCTCGAGTACCTAAATCCACATTTTGTCTTTCTTCTAGTAATTTTACCCGTTCTTTGTATCTTTCAAGCTCAGCAGATAAGGTTTCATTGGCAATTAGGTTGTCATTATTGACCTTGTTACAGTTAGTTGCTTGATTTGATAGTTGTTCAAACACAGATAATATCAAGGCATCTTGTTGTGCAGAAGAATTTGTATCCTGAATAGCTGCATTTTGTGATTCAATCAGATATTTAGAGTACAAAATGATATTACTATCACTATGTATCTCATTCTCTGGATGTTCCACAAAATGAGAAGGTTCAGAATACGGCATCTCTTGCACACTTTGATTTAGCATATCATTATTAGTGTTGTCAGAGATTGGTACTTCGGAGAGAACATCTGATCTGTAACTAGACAAATTGGCCATAAGAACTGCTTTGGATGTAGAGATCTCGTCACAGTCAGAATCATATGCATCCAAATCATTTGCTTGATAAGCTGCATTGTGTGTGATGGCCGACTGTGTAACTGGATCTTCTGCAATACCCAGATCTGCCAAGAATTCTAATTCCTCATTCAGAACTTTACCATTTCCTTAAGCTTCAACCAATAGAACTTTATCCCTGAACCATGTAGCATCCCTTTTTCTCTTTGGTTTTGGACACTGTCTTGCCATATGACCTTCCCCTTGGCAGTTAAAATACTTCACAACCCTTTATTGACGTGAACTTGTTCCCGAAGTATTAGCTCTTGTTCCTGAAGTACCAGCAGCATAAGAATTTTGTCTCACCTAAGTGGTTGAACAGTCACCCTTCCATCATGAATAGTTGCTTGTTGTCTTGGGTTAGATGAGTTTCTTAACTGATTGTTGGTAGATGGGAAACGAGATATGACGAAAATAGACAGAAATGACATCATTTTGTTAATGGCATCAATATGGTCATCTCCTTGCTTAAACATAGGAACTGTTAGACCGGAGTCTATTTAAGGAAATTCAGCAAGGTGTGTTTATTGATTAACTATGGAGACAATATATTCAATTTGAGGAACAGATTATGGTTGTGGACAAGCCTCTTGATGAACAGTTGATGAGTAAGCATTTGTATACGGTGCTGATGGATAAGTGATTGCAAGTGGTGTAGATGAATAAGTAGTTAAGAAATGTTGTATGGGATGAGTTGATCCATATGGAGGAGACTGGGATGGTGAAAACTGTTGTTGTTATTAAAACTAAGGATTGTTGTATGATGACTGATAAGTGTTAAAGTGAGATGGTGTCATTTGATGATTTGCAACTAATGCAAGTGGATCTTGACTGCATTCTCGCATGAGACAGACTTTATTGGCATGGAGCTCGTTTTGTTCAAGATATGCATGAAGCTGATCAAAGTTGGTAGTATGAAAATATTTTACAAGCTTGACATCAGTCACAAACTTACTCTATTCAGGTGGAAGAGAGTTTACGAATTTGGTATTAACTTGAAATTGTTCCAGTTTCATTTTGTAAATGTTCATGTCATTCATCAGCTATGTAAATCTCAAGTAATATTAGCGAAGTGATTCCCCCTTGATGTGAGCAAACTTATCAAATGCATCATATAGTTTACACTCCCTTTCCTGCTTTGTTAATGAAGTACCTTGCATTAGTAGTTGAACTTTTTCCCACAGATCCTTGGCAACTCTATGATGATTGACAAGTGAATAGATATTAGTTGGAAGACCTTGAAGAATGATATTGATTGCCTTCATATCACAATTAGCTTAAATTTTCTCAGTAGCAGATAGTTCAACATATTTCTTTGTCCTGATTACCCTATTTTCTTCAATTGTAGGCCAAATGAGTGGACCATGTTCAACTGATTCATGTATCACTCTTCTGTTCTATCTGTTTTGCATGTATAGCTCTATTATACTTTTTCAAGAATCATACAGGTCTTTGTCCAACATATGTGGACGATTGTCAGCACCAGAGAGTATCAAGTACTCAGCAAGAGTATTCCTTTGTCCAATTGGAATCATTGGATCCATATTGATTTGATATGTGATTAAGATGAAAGATTATCGTACAGTGATTGGAGGTTGTTGTGTTAAAGTGACATTTGATTAATGTGATTGAGTCTTTAGAATACACGAGATTTTACAATTCTTGATAAAACCAGGAAAACAAATTTTCACGGGATTTTACAAATCATAAAACAACCATATAATTCTCCTAATGAAAGTGTATAAATCTCACAAGCAAAGCGTATAATTCTCCCAAGCAAAACATATAAATTTCCCAAGCCAAATGTATAATTCGCCTAGAAAGTGAAGTATAAATCGCCCAAGAGAAACCACATATAATTCACCCAAGATAAAAGAACGTATAAGTCGCCTAAATAGAACAACGTATAAATCGCCCAATTAGATACGTATAATTCGCCCAAGTAAATACGTATAATTCACCCACAGAACAACGTATATTTCGCCTAATAGAACAACGTATAACTTGCCTAATAGAACAACGTATAACTCGCCTACACACCTTCGAATCTCAAAATACAAAAATCTTAAAAAGACTCATTTTTAACGTTTTTACCCAATTTTTCTTGTACTCCTTACCTATATAAGACTATTAGAACCTTAAAAACACAAACTTTAACGTTTTTAACACGAAAAATTTGAAATCAAGATTCTAGTAAACAAAGCCTATTTTCGAAAAAAAATCTTAAAAAGATCAAGATTTTGAAGTTTTTCCTAGGATTTACTTGTACAACTAGACTCTACTAAGGTAAATAAGCAATAAAGTAACAAACTTTATGGTTTTAAACCCACAAAATATGAAAATCTTTTGGTATGGTTCGAACCACCTAACACGCCTAAAACGAGTAACAAACGCACACAAAACCTTTACAAACACCTTATGGCTCTTGATATCAATTGTAGAATTTCTTAATACACACAAGGTATGGATTCAATGAAGAGTTTTAGAGAGAGAAAGAGAGGAAGAGAGGTGGTTGGATGAACACTTAGAGAGAGAAAGTAATAAAGAAAATGTTTGATAACTATGTGTAAGAAATGAACAACCAACACCCTTTTCATAGCATGGAAATGGGTATTTATACTTAGAGTGGCCGGATAAGGCCTTGGCTTTCATGGGCTTTCCAAAGTCCTTGGACTAACTAGCCTACTAAGTTTCTAAATATTACTTAATGAGCTATCTAATGATATCAATGGAGTGACCGATACTTTCGTGTTCCTAACAAGAAGTTTTGTGTTTTCTTCTTTTTCTTGATAAACATCCTTCATTTCAAACCATTTTTAGTCAAGTGCGTGCCAACGATCTGAGTTATCAAACTTAGTGACCATTCGTCTTTATAACATATCAAAACTCACACCAGCGATCTTGGTTGGATTCAATCTTGTGACCATCTAGTTTTGATATATTGCCATTGTCTTTCTAAAAACAAAAACCTTCAAATGCCAATGACCAAAGCAATCAAATATGCCCCTCAATGTGGTGATATGATTGTTGAATCTGTCCTATTTTGAAGCAACAACTTTGTGGGAAATTTCAATTGCCTATAAAGTGTCCCAGCCTACAAAAATATTTGTGAATTCTTAAGAAACTACTTTTTGGCTGAGACTTTTATGAAAACACCATCAGTGTTATACCAGAACTACTTAAGAGAGTTATGGTGTACTGTTGTGGTTGAAGACCTAAACCTATCGACTGATGACTCTAAAGCTCGTTCTCTCAAAGAGTTCATAATCAAGTTCACTGTGAAGAGTGACCAAACGCCATTGACCTTAGACTATAAGACCTTCTATGAAACTACAGGACTTGATTATAACAAAGGCGACTATGTTGCTTATCCATCCCTTGAGGTTGTAAAAGCTGAACTTGCAAAAATTACAATCAATGAGGCACTGGTACATAATACCCCAGTGATTAAGACATCCTTTTCTATGGCTTGGAGGATCCTGCTGACTTTTGTCATTTAGGTCCTCGGTGGGAATCATTCATCTATAGAACAATTGAATTTAACTCAACAGTTGATCGTCTTCAGTCTCCTCACAAGGACTAAGATCGACATTGGAGAGATTATACTTAGTGATCTTGTAACCATGCTTATGGTCAAGTCTAGGCAAAGATATATTTCCTATCTTATATTTGTGTCCTGTGCCCTAGAAGAGTTACTGGGTTCCAATTATCCTTTGGACCAAAAATTTGGGAATCTTCCCAACGTTCTGAGTCAAACTAATTTTACTAAGAACCCATCCAAAGTCACCCCAGTTGAATTGATGGCCTTAATGATTGATGTCATTAATCTTGAATCCTTAGACTCCACTTCCTCTATCTGAAAAGACAAGGAAGAAGAAAAAGTCTTAGAATGTGACTCAACCCAAACCAAAGTCACATGACCCTAAGGCTTCTGGAGCACACTCTCATAAAGAGAAAAAGTCCAAGACTAAAAAGACCTTCCTTGTTAAGACCACTATCAAACCAACCAAAGAGAAAGTGCCAACGGAGACCATTGGTACATCACAGTCAGTGTCCTCGGGCCAAACTACTGATCCCCAAGATACAAAGGGAGACATACAACCTGCTATTAAGGGACTGCCTACCACACTCGATGAGGGCACTCGTAGCTCAAAGCATTTTCTTAAGGGTAAACCTACTGATGCCAAAGACCCAAGAGGAAACAAACAACCCACTGGTATGGGATCGCGTTTCACTCACCCTGATGATGGTACTCACAAAACCTAGCCTTTACCCGAGGGGACAAACAACGACCCCAAAGACTCAGGGAGATTCACATAACTCGCTGATAGGGGTTAGCCTGAAGCCTTGGTGATCAATCAGGGGTCGGCACTAAGTACCGGGTGGATCAAACTCAATCTACTCGATTTGAGGTGTCGGACCCTAATTAAAACAAAAGCAAGATTTCTTCTAAAGTGGAGTTGGATTTTGAACCTTTGATACTTACAACTGTTGGTGATATTCAAGCTTTGCTAGGAGATTCTGAGGATGAGTGATGTGTTTCAAAAGCTTTAAATTCATAAGACTGAAATTACCAGTTATTAAATGGAAACACATAGGTAAAAGTATAACCCACGTATGTAGCATAATCTTTTTAGGTAAGACCAGGCTGTCCACAGGGATTTGCGTAGTGTTCAAATAATCAGAATAAAAATAAACTTTAGCATATGTAAAATAAACTGAACTGAATTCAATAATGAGAAAGATGAATACTCGGATAATTTCATATAGCTCATAAGCAATGGTGATAGTTACGATCTTAAACTTAGTACTTTAATTTATAAAAAGGGTTTTCACCTGCGTCAGAAAACGTTTCCAACACAAATTAACTTGTTAAACTTAAACTTATATTAGTTAACTCGATCAATGGTTCACTCAAAAATCTAATTACTATATATCAAATCTATTTGAATATCAATAAAGTAATTGGGGATTTCCCTCGTCACAACCTAAAAAGATCAAAGACCAGATCTTTTAAAACTATATAGTTCACAACGGGTCTTTCGACCTATACCGGTGTGAGTATATAATCAAAGTTATAAAAATCTAAAAGTTGATAATATTAGACATGATAAATTTAACATAACGCTAAAAGAAGTTAACAGATCTAATTATACCAAAAACGCTTATACTCATTAAATATATTTATACCGTGAGTACGTCATGAGAGATAAGCCGTCTCAATGCAATAATTCATAACAAAATTCGAGATAAACAGAGAAACAACTATAATTCTAGTGGTAAGAATATGGATCAAACTCTACCCGTAACAAGTATAAAATCGTAGTACAACCTTTATTTTTCTAAATATTATGATGTTCTTCTTCGTTCTTCGTGGTTTGATCTTCTATCTTTAACTTCAAGTGTTTATGAAGTGGAATATGATTGAGGGAATTGAGAGGAATGATAATGATTTGATGAAGAGATGAATGATTTTGAGATATGAAAAAGTGTGTGAAATTCGTCTCTATTTATAGGCTGAATTTAGGGTCGAAGTGCGGCGCACAAGAAATATTATGTGGCGTACTTGAGGTGTTAATGTGGGATACATGTAATTCCATTTATTTTTCTTCTTAATGTAGACAGGAAGTGCGGCGCACAAAGAAGTTTGTGCGACGTACTTGGTGAGTTAATGCAGACTTCATTTAATTATCTTTAATTCTTTGACTTGATAAGAAGTGCGAGGCACAAAGGATTTGTGTGGCGTACTTTCTTCTATCTTGCTTTCCAATACTGTAAACACTTGAACTTTGTTCTTTTTGAGCTCGGGATGACTTCAAGTGAATCTGCACATAATTTATGTTATTAAGTATCAAGATTTCATGAGAAATGATAAAATATATATAAATAACGCCACCAAAAACATGTATAATTAAGGCGTTATCAAATCCCTCCACACTTAGCTGTTGCTTGCCCTCAAGCAATTAAAGCGAGAAAAACAAGATCATTTATCGTGACGTGGAGAAAATTTGGATTTAACAAGTGTCTACTAGTTTAGATAACTTTTCAGGCATAGACACATAACAGAGCACCTCACAAAGGAATGTGTTTGATTTTTAATTCACTCGAGCCACACAGATAGGGTTTATAATTGTGAAGATAATTAGATGCGCAGACATAATCTAGATAGCTACCATAGGTGTGTGCAAGACACATAAACATTACCAATGGGGCGTGAGCACCAGACAAAAACTCAAAGGGGCAGAACTTGATACTGACGAGGGTGAATAGCATATACTGATCTCTTGTGCCGAAACTTAAGCTTTTAAACTTTAAACTTTTATTTCTTCTTCTTTTTTATATACCAAAGTGATAACTAAGGCTGGCACGAAACTTCTTCTTTAAACTTTGATTACTTCAGCGGAATAGCACTAAAAATGGAGTGCTACAGTTTACAGGAGCTTACTGGATTTATTTCACCTAATAACACATGATTTTGTCTATAAATTAATCTCATTGCGGTCTAGTAAATGATGATTAAGCATAAGTTCTAGAGCTACTAAATTACCGGCACACTCGAATATAATTTTCAACCAATACCATTGCTCTGGAAAAGGCGACAAGTTACAAATACACAGCCGTAACGACGGATGATACACTTGCAATTACATTCAAACCTTAAGTCTAACAAGCTAAAGGCATCAATTATCTTAGGTACCAAATGTGGATACCCGAATTCTTTTAAGGCTTTAAATTCTCACAATTTAGTAGACTAGTTTTGTGCTAGTTATAGTGTCCACCCGGTTGTACTTGCCTTACTAAGAGCATATTTTATATTTAAAAGCATTTATATATATTTTTTAAAGATTTCATAAAAAAAATTGCAGGGCAAACATGGAGGGATATGATTAATTTTTTCTATTTGGCTCCCCTCCACACTTAAGTTGAACATTGCCCTCAAAGTGATAACTGATAAACTAGAAAACAGGGAAAATGGTACTTCTCGAGGCATAGAGAATGTAGTTGCGAAAGAGCTATCCTTGAGCATACACCATAATTTTTTAGGCTTAAGCTATATTACCTGCAAAACAGAAAACATACAAAAGCACAAAAAAATAAAATATTTTTGGTTTTTTAGAAGATAAAAATAGAGTAGATGAGTGAAGTTAAATGAAGGAGGGACTCCTCCACACTTAAATAAAGCACGGGTTGCCTCTCGAGAAGCACTTAATTTTTAAGAGAGTCGTTAGCTAGACTCCTGCTTCTGGAGTTCATTCTTTAGGAAAGAATGGAGTGATTGCTTCCCTTTGGTCATTATAATCTTCTTCTTCATGATATAACTTTAGTCATTAGCCGTTAATAATGAATGTTTTTCCATCTTTTCCATATAGTTTAACATATCTAGATGGATAGTAATGTTTCACTAGGTATGGTCCTAGCCAGCGAGATCCGAACTTTGACGGTTTGAATTTATATTTTGAATGAAAGAGCAATACGTTGTTTTGATGTTTGAATTCTTTTCTCATCTTGAGTTTCCTGTCATGCCACATTTTGGTTCTTTCCTTGTATAGACAAGAGTTTTCATATGCTTGATGTCTGAATTCGTCTAACTTATGTAATTGGAACATTTGTTTCTCACCAACAGCGATGAGATCTGGGTTATAGTTTTCAGGGCCCAGTATGCACGGTGTTCAATTTCAAACGGCAGGTGGTAGTTTTTACCGTATACAAGTTTGTATGGTGTTTTACTGGTTGGTATTTTGAAAGCAGTATGAAAAGCCCACAGAGCATCATCAAGTTTTCTTGACGAGATGGCAGGATTTTCTTTAACAGTTTTTTCAAGAATTCTTTTAAGGGCTCTATTCGTGTTTTCAACTTGACCACTCGTTTGAGGGTGGTACGATTTAGAGAATCGGTGGTTAACTCCATATCTTTTCATGGTTTTCTCCATTATCTTGTTGTAGAAATGAGTTCCTCGATCGCTTATGATAGCTTTGGGCATTCCGAAATGACAAAATAATTTCTTTAGAAAAGTAACAACAACTCTGGCATCGTTTGTTGGTAGAGCTTGTGCTTCGATCCACTTAGATACATAGTCAACAACAACTAAGATGTATTCGAATTTGTATGACTTCGAAAAAGGTCCCATGAAATCGATACCGCATATGTCAAAAATTTTGCATACTTGAAATATTTCCTGTCTTTTGACATGCTTCCCAAATGCGAACTTGAGTATGAGCTTCTTTGATGATGGATGGCCGGTAAAAGCCTGAGTCTAAAACTTTTTTAGCGGTTGTATTTGGTCCATAATGTCCACCGGTGGGTCCGTGGTGACGTTGATCTAAAATGGTTCAGGTTTTTGGTCTAGAGACACAGCGTCTCATCATACCATCAGAACATACTTTAAAGAGGTAGGGTTCCTCTCAGAAGTAGTGTTTGAGGTCAAAGAAAAACTTGTTCTTTTGCTGGTACGCCATTCCTTTAGGTATGATATCACTTACCAAATAGTTTCCAAAGTCTGCGAACCATGGTTCGTCTCTAGTGTTTATTTCATGAGAGTTTCTCCAGGAAAATTATCGTCGACTTCACTGTCATCACTTATTTCATCATTTTCAATCCGAGATAAGTGATCAGCGGTAACATTTTATGTACCTTTTATGTCTTTAGTTTCAATATCAAATTCTTATAAGAGCAGTATCCAACGAATAAGACGTGGCTTAACATCTTGTTTTTTGAATATGTGCCTAAGAGCTGAGTGATCAGTTTGCACGATCGTCTTTGATAATACCAGATAGGATTGAAATTTGTCAAATGCAAAGACTACAGCCATTATTTCCTTTTTAGTGATTGTATAGTTATGTTGAGCTGCATTGAGAGTTTTGCTTGCAAAGTAGATTGGGTGAAAGTTTTTACCATCTTTTTGACCTAGGATTTCTCCAACTGAGAAATCACTTGCATCACATGAGTTCAAACGAAAGATTCAAGTTTAGGCTTACAATCACAGGAGCATATGTGAGCTTTTCTTTTAACAATTTGAATGCGTTGTGACATTCGTCATCGAATTTAAATGGAGTATCTTTTTCAAGCAATTTGTTAAGAGGACGGGCGATTTTTGAGAAATCTTTAATGAATCTTCGGTAGAAACCTGCATGTCCTAGAAAACTTCTAATACCTTTGATATTAGTGGGGGTGGAAGTTTGGAGATTACATCGATCTTTGCTTTGTCGACTTCGAGGCCTGCTTTGGACACCTTATATCCAAGCACAATTCCTTTTTTTTTACCATGAAGTGACATTTTTCCTAGTTAAGGATAAGATGTGCATCTTTGCAACGTTGAAGCATTTTATCAAGATTGTTCAGACAGTTATCAAAGGAGTTTCCAAAAATGGAGAAATCGTCCATGAATGCTTCGACTCATTCTTTGATCATGTCATGAAAGATAGCCGCATGCACCTTTGGAAAGTAGCCGGAGCATTACATAAACCGAAAGGCATTCTTCTATAAGCGTATGTACCAAAAGGACATGTGAACGTTGTTTTTTCTTGGTCCATAGGATCGATTGGTATTTGAAAATATCCAGAAAAACCATCAAGGAAATAAAAGTATTTATTTCCTGTGTGTCTTTCTAATATTTGATCCATGAATGGAAAAGGGAAGTGGTCCTTCGCAGTTGCTTCATTGAGTTTACAATAACCGATGCATACTCGGTAACCTGTAACAGTTCTTGTTGGAACAAGATTATATTTTTCGTTGGTAACAACAATAATACCACATTTCTTGGGTACACAGTGAATGAGACTTACACAAGGGCTATCGGCGATTGGATAAATGATACTTGTATCGAGCAGTTTAACGATTTCTTTTTTCACAACTGCTTGCATGTTTGGATTCAATTTTCTTTGTTTTTGAACAACTGGTTTTTTATCTTCCAGGAGTTGAATTTTATGTTTACAGAAAATGGGCAGATTCCAAGAATGTCTATGGTTTTCCAAGCAAAGGTTTGCTTGTGTCTTTTAAGGACGAAAACTAATTTGTTTTTGTTTTGTTTAGAAAGCTGAGATGATATGACCACAGGAAGAAAAGAGGGTTCTTCCAATAATGCATATTCTAGGTTATCAGGAAGAGGTTTGAGTTCAATATCCGTAGGAGGTTCTTCAAGAGATGTTTTAATCTTATAATCGGTGTTAAAGGTGATTTTCTCAAATGATGGTTCTTCGGTGTCGGATTCTGATTCAGAATTTTCATCAGCAGTCATTGCCATGAATTCATCGAATTCAGCAAAAAGTTTTTCTTTGAGGATGATTCCTTTGATGAAATGGAGGATTTCACTACCTTCATCGAGAAGAGAATCGAAATCTTCTTCTAAGATTTCGTCGATGACATCAATACTGAAACATGTATCATCGTTTGAGTAAGAATGTTTCATCGCAGAATCAATATTAAAGATCATTCGTTCAGTTCCAACTCTGAGATTGAGTTCCTTCTGTTTAACTCGAATTACTACATCGACAATGTGAAGAAAAGGTCTTCATATGATAAGGGGAAATTTACTGTCTTCTTCCATTTCGAGAATAACGAAATTGGTAGGGAAGGTGAATTTACCAACTTCAACGAGCATATTTTCAGCTATTCCAACAGGATATTGGAATGACCAGTCGGCTAATCTTACGCTCATTTTAGTAGGTTTGAGAGTTTCAAGAGATAACTTCGCGTATAAGGAATACGACATGAGATTGATGCTAGCACCAAGGTCGGCTAGAGCATTACATGAGAAAGCTTTGTTGAAGTTACATGGAATGAGAAAACTTCCAGGGTCTCCAAGTTTTGGTGGAACTTTGTTTTGAAGTATGGCGAAACTTTTATCGCTTAGGAAAGCGGCTAAAATTTGTTTGATTTTGTGTTTGTTACTCACGAGTTCCTTGAGAAATTTTCCATAGTTGGGCATTCTGGCTAAAACATCGACAAGAGGTACGTTGATTCGAACGGCTTGAATCATGTCGAGGAATTTTCCATATTAGGCTTCCATTTTATCTTTCTAAGGCATTGAGGATATGGGATTTTTGGTTTATACGGTTTGGGTTGAGGTGTAGGTTCATCATCTTCATCATCGCTATCGAAGTTGATAGGAGTTTCAGAATCATTTTGTTGATCATTTGGGTTAACTGGTGGGTCATAGGTTTTACCACTTCGTGTAAATACGACATTTACATGTTCGTTTTGAGCTTGTGGTGGTTGATAAGGTTTAGATGAGCTACCTTTTGGGTTAGGTTGAGTGTTACTGGGAAGAGATCCAGAAGGTCGACCAGATTGCTTGTCAGCAAATCTGTCAAATTTAGCTTTGAGATTTTGGATTGATGCTTGATGATTTTTGGTTGTTGTTTCGAGTTTGTTTTTGAGATCCATAAAAGTATCTTTGACAAAAGAATTGGTCGAGTGTTGAGCTTTTATGAAGTCGCTTAGTTGTTTTTGAAGGTCGGTTTATTACCAGAGTTAGATTGATAGTTGTCTCGGTTGTAATCGTTTCTTCCGCTTGAACGCCAATTATCGCGGTTTGAATCACGGTCGCGGTAATCATTGTAAAAACGAGTACGACGGAAGGTTTGCATGAATTTGGCTTCTTCTTCACGGGACATGGGTATGTCATCATCGTTATGATCAGGGTTTGGTTGTTTTGAACGAGATTGAAATTCTTTATACTGAGCATCCATTTTCATGGTCATGGCATCCATTCGGGCCATAATTTTGTCAGTGTCAGAATTACTGCTACCTTCATCGGCGAAAGCAACGGTTTTCTTAAGAGATGGTTTTGTTTTTTGGTTTTTAGCCCAGTCGAGCTTGAGTAAGACTTTGTCTTCGAGAAGCTGATAAGCTTGGTTTGGTGTTTTACAGAGAAAAATACCACCAGCTGTGCCATTTAAAACTTCTTGGGTAGTTTCGTTTAGGCCGTGATAAAAGATTTTTATGATGTTTCCTTTGGACAGATTGTGACCATGGCAGTTTCTGCGCATTTCCTTCTTACGAAGCCAAGCATCGGTTAGAGATTCGTTTTCATGTTGAGAAAAGGCTTAGATTTCTCTGAGGAGTCGATCGAAAAGAGTTGGGGGAAAGAATCGGCTAATGAAAGCGGTTCAAATTTCATCCCACATTTCGATAGTTCCTTTGTTTAGTTCATCCAACCATGTTTTTGCTTCTCTAGTAAGTGATAGGGGAAACATCATCAGGCGGACAACTTCATTCTCGGTGTCTTTGTATTTAAACATATCACATATTCTAAGGAATTCGTGAATGTATTTGCGCAGATCGGTTTTAATTCTACCATCGAATAGGTTTCCTTTGGCAAGAGTCAAGTGGTTACCTTTAATGGCAAATTCTTTTGCGGTTTCAGGAATGGTGATTGCGGAACCGAGAGTCGGAGCGACAACACGGTCGGCAGACCACATGGGTTCGTCATCTATGGGATTAAGGTTTTGAAGGGTAACGAGAAAGTGACGGAAGTAATTTATGCCGAGAATTGGCGCGTAGACAACTCTTGGTTGTTGAGGTGGATTGTTTCTTTGTTCGAATGTTACTCTTCTGTTTCGTTGACGAAGTCTTCGATTCAGAGTACGTTCAATTTCAGGTAATGGTTCGACAAGTTCAGAGTTGGAAGCACGTGTATGCATCCAAAAGAGAATTTGTTTGGGTCAGTTTGCCAAAAAATTATACGGCGATTTTTGAAAAAGAGGGGGTGTTAAAAATTATTTTAAAAGTTTAATTACGAAACAGCTTTGAAATCCCCGGCAGTGGCGCCAATAACTTTGATGTGTTTCAAATGCTTTAAATTTATAAGACTGAAATTACCGGTTATTAGATGGAAACACACGGGTAAAAGTATAACCCACGTATGTAGCATAATCTTTTTAGGTAAGACCAGGTCGTCCACAGGGATTTTCGTAGTGTTTGAATAATCAGAATAAAAATAAACTTTAACATATGTAAAATAAACTGAACTGAATTCAATAATGAGAAAGATGACTACTCGGATAATTTCATATAACTCATAAGCAATGGTGATAGTTACGATCTCAAACTTAGGACTTTAATTTATAAAAAGGGTTTTCTCGTCAGAAAACATTTTCACAAATTAACTTGTTTAACTTAAGACTTATATTTAGTTAACTCGATCAAATGTGTCACTCAAATAATTCAGTTACTATTATATCAAATCTATTTTTTATCAAATAACGTAAGTGGATTTCTCGTCACAAACGATAAAGATCAAAGACAAATCTTTAAAACTATATAGTTCACAACAGGTCTTTCAACCTATACCGGTGTGAGTATATAATCAAAGTTGATAAGATTGGACACGATAGGATTTTAACATAAGCTTAAGATTAACAAGATCGTAATTATACCAAACGCTTATTCATTATATTATTTTCACCGAGTAGGTATGAGAGATTTAGCCTCTCATGGCTATGAAGTTCATAACAAAATTAAGTAGATAAACAAGAAACATACTATATCCGGGTAAAAATATGGACTAAACTCTACCCGTAACAAGTATAAAATTGTAGTACAACCTTTATTTTTCTAAATATTATGATGTTCTTCTTCGTTCTTCGTGGTTTGATCTTCTATCTTCAACTTTAAGTGTTTGTGAAGTGGAATATGATTGAGGGAATTGAGAGGAATGATAATGATTTGATAAAGAGATGAATGATTTTGATAAATGTAAAAGTGTGTGAAATTCGTCTCTATTTATAGGCTGAATTTGGGGTCGAAGTGCGGTGCACAAGAAATATTGTGCGGCGTACTTGAGGTGTTAATGCGGGATACATTTAATTCTATTTATTTTTCTTCTTAACTTCGACAAGAAGTGCAGCGCATCAAGAAGTTTGTGTAGCGTACTTGGTGAGTTAATGCAGACTTCATTTAATTATCTTTAATTCTTTGACTTGATAAGAAGTGCGGCGCACAAAGGATTTGTGCTGCGTACTTATGGTCTTTTTCAGCTTTGGTCCTTTCTTTTCTTCTATCTTGCTTTCCAATAACTATAAACACTTGAACTTTGTTCTTTTTGAGCTCGGGATGACTTCAAGTGAATCTGCACATAACTTATGCTATTAAGTATCGAGAGTTCACGAGAAATGATAATATATATATATATATATATATATATATATATATATATATATATATAACGCCGCCGAAAACATGTATAATTAAGGCGTTATCAATGAGCTTAAAGATGTTAGTGATGAAGAAATGCTTGAGGCTGGAGAGGAATTGGATAAAGAGTTCCTACAGTCTACAAATGAAACCCCTACTGAGGAACCGCTTTCAATAAAACATCAGTCCCCCTCACCTAACAAGGATGACCCTGAATCTTTCAAGCCTAAGAAGTTTGCCCACTCTCCTGAAGAATCAGACTCTGAATCATCATCATGTTCTAAGACCTTCAAAACTTTTGATAACTACATGCCACTGACTGAGAGAGTGTCGGTAAGACAACTTCAAGGTATCTTAGAGATACTTAATGCTCAAGTCGCTGAAGATAACTAGGAAAAGCATGAGGAAGCTGTTGGCTCATATGCTGATCTAAAATGGAGCATTGGAGACTTTCACACAACCACCTTCAGGAACTATGAGAACACGGATGCCTCTATCAGAAACTATGAAAGGATCTTTGCAAATTTAGGTCTGATCATGTTATAGGACTCAACAGGATCCTTAACAATCTTCAGGAAATTCAGAATGCGATAAAAGAGAATCATGCCCTAAACAAGAAAGTGCTTGAGGCTGCAGAGGCATACACCAAGAATTCAACAAACCTTACTGAGCTTTTTACCATGGTAAAGAACTTTGATTTTCCCAACTTAAAGTATATTTTTGAATCTTTTTTGGCTGCAGTGACTACTCAAAATGATTATCTTGCCAAATGGGCTAAGTCCTCTGCCTTAATGGCCTGAAGTGTTGGTCCTAGGATGACCAGGATTGAAAACACTCAGGCTACCATCCAGTCTGATATTGCATCACTCAAGACATATACCTCTAAAATCAAGGCCATGATGACTGAGATATTTTATGCCTTTAATGGACAATCCTTCTCCACTCCCTCAAGCAGTGTGCCTAAGACAACACTTGCTATCACTAGAGGTCCAACAACTGTTGGGGGAGAGTTCAACTCACACTACTACTATCAGTCCTATTAAAGAAACTCCTTCTTGAACTCAGGGGGAGAAAGATGATATGATCACTGAAGAGACAATGACTAAAACTGCTGATGTTGAGAAGGAACCTGTACAAGAGCCACGGGACACTGAACCCATTCCAATAACAATTGTCAGGCCAACAGTCACTCCTCCAGAAATTGAAAGACCTCAGCTCACAGATCCTATTATTAAAGTTAAAGTCTCTCAACCTAAAAGTCCATCACATACCACTCTAAAGCCTGATAGAGGAAAAAGCATAGCTAGAGACACTGATGAATCTCCACGAAAGCTTGTGCCAACATCCAAGGAAGTTCATCAGGATCCTGATGCTCCAGTACTTATCCTCTTTGAAATATATGGTAAGTTGTATGACCTCACAAATAAGCAAATTCAGGCTCATATGGAACTGGTAGAGCGAAAGGAGAAAGCTGCTCAATAAGCAAGGCTATTGGCACTCAGTAAGCCTAAGTTGATTAAGGTTGTAACAGAAGTGGCCACTAAAGCTGGAGTAGATCCAAAAGCTCTTCAAAGTTTAAATGATGGTAAAGAGTTCATCAAGAAACAAGATGCTAAACTGAATGTCCTTAAAAGAGAACGCTTAGAAAAGATCACAAAGGCAAAAGAGCTTAGAAAAAAAGGATTGATTAATATAGATGGACTACCACCTGCAGACGCAAGCCTAAAATAATCACAGTTATTCTCATTCATCCAAACCCAAAACCTATTGCAATCACAGTCTACAGAGGCAATGATCAAAGGACCTTTGAGGTTCACAACCCCTTCAGGTTTGGTGACTTTGGCATAACTGAATGGGATGAACTAAATTCAATCATTCCCAAGAAAAAGAACAAAGTGGTTGGTGAACTGATGACATCCTTTGGAAAGAAGTATGGAAGAATGAAGGTGATTCCCGAAGAAATTGGAATAAACCCATCACTTCCTGCCCTTGAACAAGTTCCTTCCCTATCATCAGGCAGAAAAAGGAAGGCACAAGAATTGGAACCTGAGGTTCGCGTTCCTGGGCTTGAATGTAATAGAAGCCTTCTTGAAGGAGTTCAGTTTGTCAACAACAAAGTAATTGAATATCCTGAGCAGGGGATCTTCTTTATAGATGTCTTTGGTGATCAGGCCTTCCAAAGAATCAGTGACATTCATAATGTAGATGTTGATACCTTGTAGAGCTACCTTGAGATGGCTACAAATATCAATACTCCTGAAAATCAAAGGTTATGTGCAGTAATGAGGAGTATGATTGATAGTCACCCTAATAAGGAGAAGCTGAAGTCAAAGAGAGTCAAGCTGGAAGCCATTGGATACTTACTGAACTAAGTACTTTTGTATTTTCTTGTTTTATCTTTTGTAATAGATTGCTAGGAACTTGTAATCCTTAGTCAATGAAGTACTTTGAAGTTATTAGTATCCTTTAATTGCTTTCTTGATTCAGTGTAAGAAGAGGCTGTAGTTACTCACTTACACTGAAAAACACTTAGGCTATATTTATATCAAAATATTAGGAGATTGTTGGGCCAATTCAGTGCCCAATGATCTTTCACTTGGATTTGAATAGAAAATATCCTAAGTGTTAGATAACCTTAAACATTCCAAGGTCAGTGAGTGAATAGTCACTCAGTGAGTTACCTTTAAGTGCTCAACCTGACTCTACAAGAAAGACTTAACCATTTAGTGAGACGACACTTAGTGAATGAAGTCCCTGAGCCAAAGAAGAAGGTGATGGGTTTAGTGAGTTGTGGCAATAGACTCATTGAACCCCATTCGATATCCTCAACTAGTAAGACCCTGAAGACAAGAGCCTGAAGAACGCGATTAGTTACTTTGAATGGATAAGTTCAAGTACTTATCCACCTGAAGTCAAACTATCCTAAATAGGATATGAAGACAAGGTCAATGTCAGCACTGACCTTAGAAAGTGTGTTTGTCTCATTCCTATATTAGAATTTTAATAGAGACAAATTGTACAATATGTACAGGTCCAATCAACATTGGGACACACACTTATCACCCATGTGAGTATGACCCTACCTAAACACTATATATAGATGCCTTGTAAATGAGTAGGTCAAGTTTGTGCACTCAATGTTGTATCACTCAAAAACACCTACTCCTTCAAATCAACTAAGTCTTTGAACAAGTTTAGTAGGTTAGCATAGTTGTCAACTTAGCATAATACTTTGATTTATGCTAAGTTGTTAGTGAGGAGATCACACACACACACACACACACACACACACACACATTGTCATTCAATCTTCATTGTTGTTTCGCATACAATGAAGTATTGTTCTTAATAAGATTTATAAGAATTAAACGTTGAAAAATAGTTTTGTGATCTTTACTTGTTTATCTTTATATGCGTCAAAACTGTTTTTCATTAAATTACTTCAAGTCATGAGTTAGTTTTATCTTAACTTTCTAGTTCTTAAGCAACTAATTGAAGGGGAACAACAGAAAGAAACATTTACCTATTTATGTAACGGATCGTACAGTATTAGATTAATCGAGCATAAACACTTTGTGAGATGTTTATTTAGTTAAACAAATGGACGTACTGGTAAAGTCAAATAAATAAACATCAACACAAAGTCCGTCTGTTTATATATGTACGTAACATTCAGTTTTCTGTTCGTCAAGATCCACTTGCACATGATCATTTAACGATCATTTAACGTTCTCTCTGATATAACTCAATGTTATATCATACACAAAAAGTGTTCAATAAGGCGTTTTATCTTTATTTGTTTACACTCAATCACCGGTGGTTATTTACCATCTAGTAAACAAACACAAGCAAGAAAAAAAAAATCTTTTAACGAGCGAACGTGAGGCACAAAAATCCGTTCGGACGAGGGCCTCATGAATATGTTATGCTAATAGTTTTTCGTTTTTGATTCTAAACTGAAATTCGTTTTAGCACAAACCAAAATGAAAGACATCTAAATGAACGAATGGATATCAACAAAGCACTTCGCGTTTGTTAGACTAAGAGTAATCCGACCAAACCAGGTGACCAAACCAGACTGTCATATCAGCGACATCTCAGTTTTCTCTCTCTTAGACCAAACAGTGACAAAACCCTTGTAAACCGACCGGACAAGTGACCAAACACTTTTTCTAAAAAAATTAAAATTTCATTAGTTAAAATAAAACATTACAATAAATAAAATTAAATTAAAAACAATACAATAAAATTAGTGCTCATTTTCTCTACATCAAAGATGTTCGACTAAATCGGCTTTGAGACTAAGATGAGCCAAAGATGTTCGACTAAATCGGTATGTAAACCCGGCGGGTTGAAAAGGCATTGTAGGTGATTGGCCATGTAACGTGAAATTGGGCTCGGTTATTATTGGAATATTTTGTTATCGTCGGGATCTTGAGGTTTTGGTTTTTGGATTATTGGAAGACATTGTTGTTGTTGTTGATAGTGATCCGTATGTTTTTGGAATAGAGAAGTGCAATTTGTGTTTGTTCCATATACAACTAAATAATATAATGGAAATGTTTAAATGTTTCATTCAAGTCATTTATGAAAATTTATCATGACAACCAACCGTTCAATCTCTTTCAAATACATTTATATATACATTTATGTTCAATCTTTTTCTTCATTTAATCTCCTCATTTCCTCTTTATGTTAACAATAAATGTATATGATTCAATGCAAAGCTAATTTACTCAGTAAGTTATTTCGAGAAAAAGTAGAGCAATAATTTCGTTAAGGACATTCAGTATCAATAAATGCATACATTTTTGTTGCATGACACATTATTGATGTTATTAATTATTTCATGAAACATTTAAAAATATAGTGTCCAAATCAAGTAAAAGGGTAATTTCTAAAAAGGTGGTCCCAAATATATTTTGCCATTTTTTGTCTTCAATTTGCTCGGTGAAGATGTAGCCCCATCAAATGAAAAGGGCGGATATGTTTGGTCTAAGTAATGGGGAGTAGGGTTGCATGAAGACCAACTAAACCGTAGGGCGGGTTAGGTTCTCAATAGCATGATGATTTACACATGTCGGCTCCCCATTGTTGTACTTGAAAATTGGACAAGAATATAAGGTAAAGTTTATCTTCATTTTGTTTATGGGTTTTTCTATCTTGTGTCCTAGGGGCACATGATAAGAACAATAAAAGTACACAGGGTCTCACAGAAAAGTACACAAGGATCCACAAATGTGAATCCCTGTGTACTTTTCTGTAGGATCATATATATTTTTGATGTTCTTATCATGTGCCGCACAAGATAGAAAAACCCTTTGTTTATTTAATTCCATTTACATATAGAAAACCCAAATTCTGAAATTGTTACATCTCGAAAATTATTGCCATTTGTGTGTGGAAGGAGCATGTGGGCACATGGGCATGCCTGAACCCTAACGTGTGTTCATGACCCACCTTTCTTCCAATCATTTTCTCTTATTTCAACATTTCCAAATGAAGCTATTTTTTATATCTATCTTTTCCATTTTATAAGCTCAATCATTTTGGAATATTAATAATTCAAAACTATCATAAGCTACCTAAAATTTATACTGCTTTGAGAGATGATTGTACGCAATTTGTACACCATTGATGTTAGTACAAAAAGTGTGGTAGGATATGAGATGGGTTTAGATCACTTGTTGGGTTACGCTTTCAAGCTATTTTCGGGCTAGATCATGTACTAAACAAAGTAGTTTAGATGATTTCCTGCACAAATAGAGGTATACCGTTAGCCTTACCGTGTGGACGGACCTCACGATTAGACATCGGCGTGAGAGTAAGAAAACATGTTGTCAAAGGTATGTGTGTGTATTGGGAAGAGTGAGAAAATCATACCATTTGCAGTGTCAGATGATTCCTTTTATAGGCGAGTCTAGTACTAGGGTTTTCTAGTATTTCGCCTATTATCGTAGTGGCCGGAGTGGGACCCTTGTCGGGCAAGGGTCCATGATTATCGTGATTGCGGACGCGGATTATCTTCCGCGAATGTCAACTAATCCGCTGATGGCTTACGGGAGCGGCCTGTGACCGATCCGCGTCCGTCTTGTTACATCCGAGCCGTGGCCAGCGTGACTCTGGGCTTAGTTCCGGCCCGTTATGCTTGTTACCTATGTGGTTGGGCCCAGGCCCTAATGTGATAGTACGGCCCAGGCCCAAAGGCCTGTGATGTGCTGTCGTGTAGGTTGTATTTATTGATTATCAAGTTTTAAATTTATATTTAACCGACTTATCCTAAAACAACACTTTAACGGGCAGTGTACCCGGTCAATATAGAGTTTTGTGGTAAGTAGAGTGTCGAACACTAAGAGCGAGAAAGTTAACCTTATATTATATCAGTATTTTATTCTAACTAATTAGTCTAGTTAATTCTATGTTATTTCTAATTTATGTTAAACATATGCTAAACCTAATTCTATTGATAGGGGGTTCAGCCTGAGAGACTGGCACAAGTTTGGTGGTGACTTAATGTAACATTTCGTATTTTCAGGTCATTTACGACATCATATATTTTACTAATTATTTTTTTTCGTACGCGTTTACTTTTAATTCTTATTATATATAGTTAAATCGCGTAAACTAAACAATGAGTTCAGATATAACGACTTTACTTCTAACCTTTAACCCAAAACAATTCCTTAGATACATTTTGTCACCGATACTGTTCACCTTAGTTGTCTATCGTCCTTAACAGAACATAAGTAATAGTCCCAGCTGGTAAAATTGGTGTTTATCCAGTTTTTGGATTTTGCAACTTTCGGGGATACCCCTATCTAGGTTCCTTGTAGATGTTCTTGAATATTTCCGTATCAACTTGTCGCAGCTTTCCGTCATTGCTGCTACTAAGATTTCTCATTTTGAAATCTTATGTCGTGTTCACGGTTACGTTCCTACCGTTAGATTGTTTCATAGATTTTACGTAAACTCTAAAAATAAAGGTTGGTTGTCTTTTAGTAAACGTTTGGAGAATGCCCCAGTTTGTCACACCGGGCCTTTAGATTCATTAAAAACCTAGAATAACAAATTCTTTTGGGTTGATGCCTCTATTTTTCCCTTTTTCATTCCTTGGTACACTAAGAAAATGCTGGCGAGAGACCCCTCTCCTACCGCGGAGTTTAGTGCCGAAGCATGTGACTTTCTTGCCACTCATGCAGCTCCGTTCGGAAAGTTTTCAGAACCGTTCTTGTATCTTGTTAATGTTTATCCTACCTTCTTGACTGATACCAAAGAGGGTGGGTGCTTTTTATTTGCATAACTTCATTTATCTTCTACCACAGTATCTAATTGTTTTTTGTTGTTTATGCAGAGATGGATCTATTTGCTTTTATTCGTCATGCGGACCCTATCAAGGTGTGGATTGGAGAGAGGTAAATCGAAGAAGGACAGGTTTTATTATTGGATTCTACTGAGGGTCTTGTTATTCCTCTTGCTGGTGAAGATAGTCAGGCTGGGTCAATTGTTCGAGTTGATCATGGTGGTCAGAATGATAATATTGAGAACCTTAATGAAGGAAGTGGTTATGCTGATCAGGAAAATCATTTCGAAGACAGTGATCGTGCTGGTCAAGATGAAACGGTTACTATTGTTGTGGATGAAGAGTTTCGAGCTGCTGCTGCTGCTGATAAGCCTAAGAGTAAAAAGAAGAAAAGAAGGGTTGTCGGTGCTTGTGGTTCTGACCATCCTCCAAAGAAATTAAGGGAGGACCATGGCACCTCTGGTGATGCCGGTGCCAGTACTGGTAGGAAATCCTTTGCTGCGCATCTAGGTTTGCTTGAACGTAGTACTTTAGCTGTGAAAGTTGGTGTTACGGCAGCGGCAACTGTGCCATTTGTTACTTACTTCGTGACCCCTATGCCGGAACGAGAGGGTGGTGGTAACACTGATTCTGTTTTTGGGCCGAATTTGCATACTCAGCGTCCGTCTGAGAGGTTTGTAATTTCCTCAGACTCTTCTTATCATTATAGTACAAATGTTGCAGATGCTGAGGTCGCTTCTCTTGTCAGGTCTTTTGTTCCGCCACCTCCGGTGATGACTACCTGTCGTTCGCCCAAGAGATCAGGACGATCCTCATGATGATGCTCATCCTGAGGGGGAGAATAGTGCAAAGCGGCAGAAGACATCTGAGTATGAAGCACATGTGACTGGAGAGTCGTCTGGACAAGTCAATGAAAAAGAACAAGGTCAATCATCTTCAAGGAATCAAGAGCAAACAGATGATTATGATTTTTGGACTGAGTCTTATGCTTCAGATGATGATGAAATACTAACGAAGCAAGTATCACAAGATATCATGGAAGAAGTGTCACTGACCATTAATGAGGCAGAGCTAAAGAAAATTGCTGATGAGATGTTGAGACAAAGATGTACTTCAGGAGATGAGCATCAATATCACATTGATCAGATGAAGAATTTCTTGAAGAGTGACATTGTTTGGGAAAGCAGAAAGGAAATTCTTGCTTCTTCACATCCACGAAAGACCATACCTTTAGTTCAAAGCTGTCAGAGAGATCCTGAAGCTCCAGCATTGTCTCTGATAAATCAAGATCTTTTGTATTTGAAGAAAGGAAGTTTAGGGCCTGAGAAGATAGTGTTGTCACTTCACAAGTTTCCTGCAATTATCTTCAATGATGTTGATATCGAAGAACGGACTTCCAGATGGGTGAATAAGTGTGTAAAGAAATTTAATCCTTATGCTCGGTATGGTGTTGAACATTGGAAGAATCCTCATGCAAAGATCTTCTACATAAAGAGGCAGAAAGAGCCTGGAAAACCAAAGGAAGTTGTTTATTTGAATTCAAAGATCATTCAAGTTATCAAGACGTACTAGGAACTGGGCCATGAACACAAGTTCATCACAGAGATAGTTGCAAGAAGAGCCAATGAGTGCATAGTGTCAATTACCAAGCCTGATTACAAGAATCTCAATAAGAATGATATTAAGGAAATTTACTTACTGATCATAAATGGCAAGGTACCTGATTATGCAGAAACAGGTCTGCTGTGGTCTTTATCAATTTTCATCAGAAGTTCAGTGATATGGGAAAGAGTGCATGACTTTCAACTTGGAATAGAAAGTTATCAACAGAAAGTTAATCTTACTGCACCAACAATATCTTTTCCAGGAATTGAAAAGCACAAAATGTTCTCCATCATCTATGAGCCCGTGCATGGAATAATATACAAGAATATCAAGAAAGAGAAAAGGGTGATGAAACATTCAGAGATTCATAAGTTTTGTGATGCAACATTAAACAGAGTATTAGAAGGTCTAAAGAGTTACAATAATGATTTTAAGTATGGCTATATACAAAGAGATCTCAACGAAGATGAGGTTGAGTATCTAAAATTATTTACAGAAGAAATTGAAGTGAGATTGAAGTATCGCAACCAGATGAGAAGATGGGAGATGTATGTGAATAGAAGACCACTTGGAGCACAAAGGGAACGCCCATACTAATCACTTAGGGGGAATTGTTAGGCTCATAAAAGAGGCAGATTATGTAGTTTTAATTTATATTTATTCAATATCTTATTTTTTAAGAGAAAGTACTTGTAAAAAAGGTTTATTATGCTTAAAAGAAAAATAGCATAATTACTAAAGTATAGGGACTAGAAGTGAAACATTAGAAAAATAAAGGAAGGGAAGCTTCTTTCTCTCTCTTATAAATACCCCTTCTAATCACCATTAGAAGAGTAAGCCTTGTAATAATCTTTTCCTTTTTCCCTCTTTTTTATAATATTTAAAAATTAAATACTTGCCTTCCTCTACTATTCTCTCTAAGCTTTCATGGTTGATTATGTATGATTCAAGTTAAACAAGACCTAACATCCGTCCCTCCAGTATCCATGGCTGATTATGAAGTTTCGGATGTGGGGCCATCTACTAAAGTTCCTTATCCCCCAACGATTGTTTTTTAGAAAGAGACATTGGAGAACTACGCAAGAGCATGGTGCTCCGACTAAGTACTAGCGTTTGTAGTGAGATTCCCAATTTTTGCATTGCGGTTCCGTATGTGACCCTTTTGTACGGTTGATTTGTATTTAAACAAGTTGGATTATATCCTTGCATGGCCGTTGTATAATACTTAACAAGTTTTATCTTGTTAATATTTTTGTGTTGCTATCTTTTAATACCGCGGTTATACGTTTGCGGTGATAGTCTTAGTTGAATATTTGTGGATTATTCTCCCGGTATTGGGCTTGCAAACCTCTTATGTGTGTGAGTTAATTGTTAGGCTGCTCATCCTTGTATTACGCGGAATAATAACTTGTATTTATGGAGTCGTGCCCCTTTGCGTGCGCGTCTTACCACTCATATAATATGTGATTAACTTTGCAAAGTAAAAGGAAAAATTAAATTTTTAAATAATTTGTGAAGGTAGCTAGGCTTCACATTTCATTCATAAATTTAAATAAAATACATTACATAAGAAAAAAGAAATTCGCACACTGCCCCTTCCGCTACCAAACTTGCGTGGAAGGGTGCTTACATTTCATGTATGTAACATTTTTTAAGGTTGTGGACATTCCAAGTTTGCGGAAGGATATTTACATTGTGGTCCCTGACCTTGTATGCTCCATTACCTAGTGCTTCCGTTACTTCATACGACCCTTCTCGCTATCTTTTGCATGGTTGGTATCATTGTTCTTGTACACAAGATCTCCTGGTTTGAAGCTTGTGTTACGGACTTTAGAGTTGTAATATTATCCATCTTTGCCTTGCTTCTTGCTTCACGGATTGTTGTTTGCTCCCTTCTTTCTTCCAAAAGGTCAAGGTTGATTTCTAAAGCTTCATCATTCTGCACCATGTCTATTTCCGCTGTCCTCGAGGTAAGCATGCCAATTTCCACTAGAATTATTGCTTCCGTTCTGTATGTAAGTGAGAATGGCGTATCTCTATTGCTTGACTTGATCATGGTGCGGTGTGCCCATAAGATATATAGGATTTATTCAATCCAATCGTTGCTCCTTTCATCTAGCCATGCCTTTATTCCTTCTCCCAAGCTTATGTTTGCTCTTTCTACTAAACCATTGGCTTGCGGATGCTTGACAGAGGCAAAGTGTTGGCGGATGCATAGCTTTTCGCACTAATCTTTGAATGGATTATCCTTGAATTGCTTTCCGTTATTAGATATTATTTCCCTCGGTAGGCCAAACCTGCATACTATGTTATCCCATACAAACTTTTTGATATGATTACCCGTTATTGTTACGACAGGCTTTGCTCCAATCCACTTTGTAGAATAGTCTATTACTACTATTAGGAATTTAACCTTGCCAGGTCCTTTCGAGAAAGGTCTGCAAAGAAATTCCCATTTATAGAATTGGCCACGGGGACATGATTGGGAGTCCATTTTTTTTGTGGGGTTTCTTGGCACGGGGCGGTGAACGGCAGTCTTGACATTCTGAAATCACTTTTCTATGCAATCTTGGTCCAGCATGCATACTGCAGGATCCTTCGTGGATTTCTCTTATAACATAGTTTGCTTGCAATGGTTCGACACATCGTAGCCATGGCTCAAGAAAGGATTTCTTGTACAGGACTCCATTGATTACGGAGTGCTATCTTGATTTAAGCCGTACCGCCCTTGCCTTCTTCTTTTCTGCAGGGAGTATTTCTTCCGTGAGGTATTCATAAATTGGAGTCATCCAAGTATTTCCTTCTTCCTCGACGACTGTTAACACTTCTGATTCATTTATGGATTTTTCTTTAAGTACTTCCACCAGAACCTGTTTGGTCAGGTGAGCAAAGCTGGTGGACGCAATCTTACTTAGTGCGTCAGCCTTCTTGTTTTCGCTCCTGGGCACTTGCTTGATTGAGAATTTGTTGAAGCTGTTTGTAAGTGTTTTTACCTTCTCCAAGTATTGGATCATGCATGGTTCCTTGGCTATGTAGGATCCGTTGACTTGATTAGCCACTAGGCGGGATTCTACATTTGTTTAAAGGTTTTTTATCCCCATTTGCTCTGCGGTTCTGAGACCGGCTATCAGAGCCTCATACTCGGCTTCATTGTTGGTAACGTTGAACTCGAATCTCAGGGCGTAAGTAAATTATGTTCCTTCCGGGTTTATAAGTATTAACCCAGCTCCGAAATCATCTATGCAGGATGATCCATCTGTGAAGAGTGTCCATGGTTCCGGAAGCTCTTCCTCAACCTCCATGGGTGCGGCTAGTGAGTCATCTTTTGGCCGCTCCACTATGAAGTCTGCCAAGATTTGTCCTTTGATTGATACTCTTGGCCTGTAGTGTATGTCGTAATCCTACAGCTCTATGCTCTATTTCTCTAATCTTCCTGCAATTTTTGGTTTTGACAGCACCTGCTTGATTGGTTGGTCCTCGATAACAACAATTGGATGCGCCTGTAAGTACCTTTTTAGCCGTTTGCTAGCGTGTACTAAAGCTAGTACTAATTGTTTTCATTGGTGTGTAATTTATTTCTAGACCCTGTAAGGCACGACTAACGAAATAGATTGGCATTTGCTTTGCCTCCTTTTCGGTCATCAAAAATGCACTCACGGCTTCTCTTGCTGCCGCAAGGTAAACAATAAGTTCTTCCTTTTCCATATGTGCGGTTAGTGTGGGTAGTTCTGCTATTAGCTTTTTCATTTGTTTGAATGCGGTTTTTGCTTTCGCGGTCCATTAAAAGTCACTATTCTTTGTGCATTTCTTTAAAATTTTGAAGAATGGTAGTGACTTTTCTTCCGACTTGGCCAAGAACCTGTTTAGACTTGCCAATTTTCCATTCAGCCTCTGTACGTCTTTCAGACATTTTGGGGACGGTAAGCTTAGGACGACTTCTGCCTTATTCGGACATACTTTTATTCCTTTGGTGTTTACCTTGTATCCCATGAACATGCCTTCTTTCACCCTGAAGGTGCATTTCTTGGGATTTAGCTTCATGTTTATTTCCCTTAGGGTTTTGAATGTTTCTCCGATGTCCCTCATTATTTCTTGTTCCGTGTTGCTCTTGATTACCAGATCGTCCACGTATACCTTCAAGTTTCTGCCAATTTGTTTCTAGAATGCTTTGTCTACCAAACGTTGGTAAGTTGCTCCGGCATTTTTTAATCCAAAATGCATTTTTGAGTAGTAGAATATCCCCTGGCTAGTTATGAATGTTGTTTTTTCCTCATCCTCTTTTGCCATTTTTATTTGGTGGTATCCTTTGTACGCATCTAGGAAGCACTTGAAGGGGTATCCATAGAGGGATTCCACCTTACAATCTATCTCTAGGAGCGGATAACCATCTTTAAGACATGCCTTGTTCAGGTCTTTGAAGTCCACACACATCCTCTAGTTGTCGTCATGCTTTTTTACCATTACCGGATTTGACAGCCAGTTGTGGTAATGAACTTCCTTCATGATGCCGACTTCCACAAGTCTTTCAAATTCCTCTTGTATTACCTTGTTTCTTTCTGGTGCTTGGCTTCTTTTCTTCTACCTGAATGGAGGACATCCTTCACGAACGTTCAATCGATGTTTTGCTATATGTCGCGGAACCCTTGTCATGTCCGCTGGTTTCCAAGCGAATATGTCTATGTTGCGCCTAAGTAAGTCGCACATTTCCTTTCGCCCCTCCTCGGTTAGAGTGAAACCTATTGCTATTGTTTTCTCTGGGTACTCCGGATGAATTGCCACTTTGATTCTTTTCTCCACGACTCGGGTGCTAGCGAAAGGTTGTACTTCCGGTCCTGAGACCATCGTGCATTCGAGTGGGATAAGCTTACTGCTTCGCAGTGTGACTATTCCTCCCGGGACTGGGAATTTTAACATTCCATGAGCTGTTGACGGGACCGCCTGAATTTTCCTTACTCATGGCCTCCCTATGATCCCGTTGTATGGAGATGGTGATCTTACCACCACAAAGTTCATCCGTGTGGACGTTGAATGTTCCGTATCACCTATTTTCACCGATAGTGATATTTGTCCATTGGCTATATGATTTCTTCGCTGAAACCATGAGGGATGCTATGGCCGGAAACATTTGACCTTTTACTTCCGGACGGAGCCTATTGAAGCAATGTTCGTATAGTATTTCTAAAGCCGACCCTCAATCTACATATATGCGATGTATGAAGTGGCCTCCTATTTCTGCTTCAATAATCATGGGGCCTTTCGTTCCGTCCTCATCTCCTAGGGGCGGGAACGAGATTTCTGAATCGGGGGAGAATCTTTGTGTAACCCTTTGCCTGGCCACCCTTTGCCAGGGTTAGACCATTAGAATTGCCATACACTTTAGGGCTCCTTTGACATTCCTACTTTCAGACTTGAATCTTTGCATAAAATCCTCTGTGGATTCCCCTTCTCTTTGTTTAATATGATGAATCTCTACAGGATCTTTGATACACTTCTTTTGTTGGAGGAAATTCACTAGGAATGCTTTTTTTAGGTCATCGTAGCTATCCACGGATTCTGAGGGTAGATCATCGAACCATACTCTAACAGACCCAGTGAGTGTGGAGTTAAACATGTGGCACCATGTTGGCATTGCCCAGCATTCCACTTTTGCAGCCGCTTGGAAAAGTTTCAAATGGTCTTCCAGATCTTCGCTCCCGTCATATGTTTTGATGTTACTTGGCATCCGAGTCTTTTTTGGCAAGTCAAAGTAACGGATGTGGGGTGTGAAGGGATCCATTTCTTCGCATACCCATGGTTGGGATAGGTCATCTTCTTCGATGCTTGACTTTTGTTTTTTCGACCTTGACTTCCAGTGTCCTCCTCCGCTATCTACACTTTCTGAGAACACTTCCGTTATATGTGAAGACGCTCCTTCATGGTAACGCTTTCTGGAAATAGGTTCCGCTTTCCTTGAGTGGGGGCTTTGGTAACGGCTCTCCGCTTCCCTTTGGGCGTTCTGGTGTCGTTGTGG
Organism: Tanacetum coccineum; assembly: GCA_026074375.1. Taxonomy (NCBI): domain Eukaryota; kingdom Viridiplantae; phylum Streptophyta; class Magnoliopsida; order Asterales; family Asteraceae; genus Tanacetum; species Tanacetum coccineum. The sequence goes on along the minus strand of BQNB010001644.1, from coordinate 14,451 downwards.
TTTAGAGTCACTCGAGCGCGCGGACACACTTCTTTCTTTACCTCCCAGCCTATTGAATACGCCTTTTTCCTTTCTTCCCAACCTTGTAAACACCGTTTCTCTCTCGGAATCCCTATGTCTAGGTGATTCCGAGCCGCCACGTCTTATCCTAGAGAAGACGCTGGGGGTTGGTTCAGGCTTTGGGACGTGCTATGGGAACATCTAGACCTTCGCCTCCTTCCGGGTTCCCCTCTTATGTTCGATGTTCTTGATTCAGAGTGTTGTGATACTTCTTGGATCTTCGAGCTTCTTTTTGAACATCCTTCAAAGTTGAGACGTGCTTTCACTTCTTTCAGCTTATCTTGCTGGGTTTTTTCTTGGTGAACCTTTTCAGCTATGAGTGGCAATAACTGACGGTAATGCTTGTCGCAATACTCACATAGGGCTGCGTCGGACACATGCATGTTTGGATTTTCTAGGGTTTGCTCATTCCCTTTCCATACTATATTCCGCATGCCGAACGTGGGTATAGTAGAAATGGACCCTGCTTGTGTGCTCATGGTGAGTATTTTGAGAAACGCAGTTGTGTACCGGTCCCACGGAAGGCGTCAGTTTGTTAGTACAAAAAGTGTAGTAGGGTATGAGAGGGCTTAGATCACTTGTTGGGCTACACCTTCAAGCTATCTTCGGGCTAGATCTTGTACTAAATAAAGTAGTTTAGATGATTTCTTACACAAATAGAGGTATACCGTTAGCCTTACCGTGGGGATGGACCCAACGTTTAGACTCCAGCGTGAGAGTAAGAAAACATATTGTCAGAGGTATGTGTGTTTATTGGGAAGAGTGAGAAAATCATACCATTTGGAGTGTTAGATGATTCCTTTTATAGACGAGTCTAGTACTAGAGTTTCCTAGTATTTCGCCTATTATCATAGTGGCCGGAGTGGGACCCTTGTCGAGCAAGGGTCCATGGTTATCATGACTGCGGACGCGGATTATCTTCCGCGAATGTAAACTAATCCCTGATGGCTTGCGGGAGTGGCCTGTGATCGATCCGCGTCCGTCTTGTTACATCCGGGCCGTGGCCAGTGTGACTCTGGGCTTAGTTCCGACCCGTTATGCTTGTTATCTATTTGGTTGGGCCAAGCCCTAATGTGATAGTACGGCCCAGGCCCAAAGGCCTGCTATGCCTATCATACGTCATCAATTGACATTTGTGTAAAAATCATCATATGTGCTTGATAGCATTGTATTGTGTTGTTTATATTTTGATTATGTACCGTTTTATTGAAAATACGAAAACGAACGAACCATAGTAACATACAACTAGCATTGCCGTTTCTTCTTTCAAAAGTTAATTGGCGAAGAAACGCTAACCCGGTGCATCTATTTTGGGTGTTGATTGACCCTTTCTCAAGGACAAGCCCCATACAAGAAGCACATGTTTTATAATTCTCTCCTTCGCGGTTGTTTCTTAATTATATATAAAAGTAATACAAAACATCTTTGCGAAAAAAAAGTAATACAAAACATAAAACATGAAAGTTATTTAACTTAGTAAAGATGTCTAAATGTGTTAAACTATATTTTTTATAGTTTAAATATAAAACGATTGCATTCGTACAAAAAATAAACTTTATTAAATAAAAAAACAAATTTTATAATATAATCATTTTAAAGTTAAAAGTATTTATAAGAAAACATGCAATCTCAAGTTTATTCGACAAAAATAAACGTGTCAGAGTTTGAATTGAACTTTTTTTAAAACAATTAACTAAACGAGTCACGTTAGAATTGAGATTTATGAGTCCGAAACCGTAGCATTCAATTTGAACAATATATGAATTGACGCATATCATCTTATACACTCTTTATCTAATAAAACACATGCAATGATTCTATTTAATACTTTTAATACAAAAGATAAATGTTAAACAAGAAAAAAAATTAAGAAATAAAAAAAAAGCACTAAAACAAAAATAATAATAGCAAAGTAGAAAATAAATATAAAAAAAAGAAAAAAACACATTAAGAGGTGTTAAAACACCCCCTCCACGTCTAGTTCAGTAAGATGTTTATGCCTCTTACTGTCTCTTAATGATCAGAAGAAAACAAACCTCTTAACACTGCTTGCCTCTGAATGACATGAAAAAAACCAAACAGTCTTAATGACCCAAATGTATGACCGCGTCTGAATGAGTCAGATTAAAATAATGTTAAGAAGCATTTAAAAAAAACAAACACCACCTAAGTCCTAACATATCTATTGGATTGAATAGATCATTACCAACAGATAATGCAACATTTCATATCCATTATTGATTCAATGATCATTAAAAGCATAACCGTGATATATATGACTTAAAAACTTAATTATTTGATATTTTTAAAAGAATAAAAGAAGGATAAACATTAAAATGTCATTATCTTGTGAACAAGTGTATTTGGGTCAGCATGGGATTTTAGGTTCCTCTTTCACTATGTGGTTAAGGTTCTTGTGGTAGAGGCCAAATTGGAGGTGGGATAATATATGTTATAATCATTTAAGATAAATAAAAAGTAGTAACATATAATAGGAGTTGACCATTTTGTAAAGATGCGATACATCATTGGCCACTAAGAGATAGGTTTCATTTTTGTAGTATTTATCATTAACAAATTAACAAATTTCACCATCAAAACTGTTCTGTTAGTCCACTTTTATTACCTGGTAAAAAAAAGTTTAAGCACGTAACCTGCATTAAACAAATAGATCTTGTAGATTAACGAGTTGGAATTTAACCCGCGCGTTGCGGCGGGAGCAATACGCTTTTTTTATAAATAAAGTTTATTAAGAGGTGTTGGAAGGCGTGTTTTACGTTTCTTGGTGGAGCCTTTGGAACTTCAGAAACCAATTCCTTTTTGCGTCTCCTATCCCCCGAAAAGATGCTATTTTCGACAATATTGTTTTACGCTCTTTTTATTGGTGTGTAGCTAGATGTAATAGAACTTTGAATTGGGTTAGTTGGCTTCAACACCCTTTTTTGATTCCTTTGTAATTTTCTAGCTTCTTGCTAGTGGTTCTAATAAAGTCGCCGTTCAAAAAAAAAGATAAAAGCTCGTTTAGTAAAGTTTTTTTTTTTCAGTTTGGGTCGGTGTTTTTTTTTACTTTGGGCCAAATTTACGTATGTCAGAAACATTGCAATATTGGGCTCGTTTTGTTCACAATTCGAAGACCTTTCCGCGTGTATTTTTCCGCGGATATTTTTTGATCTGAATAAATCGGTAGATATGTGTTATATATTTAATAAATAAAGTTTATTATATAAAAAGTCGTAAATAGGTAAAAGTTAAGGGTCCGTTTTGTAATTTTTTTTTACGTTGGGCTAGATTGGGGGAAATTTTTTGGGCCAGATTTTGAGCTAGTACTGTGGTACTGTAGCATTTAACTGTAACACAGTGGATTTTATTTTATTTTAGTTTGAGCCAGATTTGGGCTAACTTTTTGGCCCGACACTGTAGCGTAGTGTAGGTCAAATTTTGATCAGACATTTGTGAATTGTATTATAAGTTAATAATAACAAGAACTGATCATGAAAGACAAAAAATAACATTAAATAGGTATAACCATGAAATAAACAATATCATCAGAGATATAGCTAGAAGTAAAATCCATTAGACAAAAGTTAAGGTTGCGTTTAGTTGGAAAACATTTTTCATCATTTTCTGTTTTCTGTTTTGTAGGAAAAAGGAGGGGGTTTTCATCTCCACAAAACAATTGAAAATTTGGAAAACGCGTTTAGTTAAAGAAACATATCTTTGTGTTTTCCATTTTACAAAACTAGAATACATGTTCAAGTGTTATTGTTTCTATCTCAATTATCTATTTACTTCTGTAATATTATAAATATATATTCGAAACACAAAAATGGAGGCGGCAAAACGGGCGGGCCGGGCAGGCGCGGGCATCAGGCAAAACGGGTACGGGCCAAAAAAGGCACGGGCTAAAACGGGCACTAATGGGATAAATGAGCTACTGGGTGAATCTTATTTATTTAATGGTTTTTTAACGTTTTCGTCCGTATTTTTACGTTTTCGTCTGTTTTTCTGTTTTCGTTTCGTTCATTTTTTTATGTTTTCGTCTGTTTTTTACGTTTTTGTCCGTTTTTTTACGTTTTCGTCCGTTTTTTACGATTTCGTCTGTTTTTCACGTTTTCATCCATTTTTTTACGATTTCGTCATTTTTTAGGATTTCGTCCTTTTTTTTCGTTTCATCATTTTTTTTACGTTTCGTCAGTTTTTTTACGTTTCGTCAGTTTTTTAGGATTTCGTCTGTTTTTTTACGATTTTCGTCTGTTTTTTTACGATTTCGTCCGTTTTTTACGATTTCGTCTGTTTTTTCCGCTTTCGTTCGTTTTTTTACGTTTTCGTCTGTAATTTTATGTTTTCGTCTGTAAAAAACGGACGAAATCGTAAAAAAAGGCGAAATGGTAAAAAAACGGACGAAATCGTAAAAAAACAGGCGAAATCGTAAAAAACGGACGAAAACGTAAAAAAACGGACAAAATCGTAAAAACACAGACGAAATCGTAAAAAACGGACGAAAACGTAAAAAAACTGTCGAAATCGTAAAAGACGGATGAAAACGTAAAAAAAGTCTGTAAGCGAACATAAACATCAAAAAACTTATAAAAACGTAGGAAATAAGGGGAAAATAGATACGTGTGTCATAAAAGGAAAACGGGAAAAACAAAATAAAATTGTTTTGCAGTTTTGTGTATAAAAAGAGAAAATAGGGATTTTGTGTTTTGTAGAGAATTTTGTTGGAAAACGACGAAATGAATGCGATCTCTGTTTTCCACAAAACATTTTGTGGAAAACAAGGGTGTTTTCCTCCAACTAAACGCAGCCTAAGTGTTGCAGATATGTTTTTATGCCAAGTATCGGTTAGAACGAAATTTTCATATCAATAAGAAATTTGGTTGTCAAGAATACTATATGCATCCAATCTTAAACAACCCTTCCAAAATCTGAAGGTCAACAATGAATTGAAACTCTGCATATTGTGTCATTGGCCACAGCTAAATTGTGTTATACAGTAGCTTATAAATTTATAATTGGTGACATATGACTAGATCTAGACATAAAAAAATAAAAATAAATCCAAAATAGATGTTATGGTTGTTTCTAAATCTAAACAAAATTATGTCAACTATCTGCGTTGTCCTCGCTAAGAGTAGTCATAATTGGTCACTAATGCGCTCTTGTAATGTGAGCGTATAACATTAAAAATGTTGTTTAATACTATGTTATTTTCTAGAGCAATGCAAGATCCATTAACAATTTACATAAAAAATTTCACATGCACATATGACATGTAACTTTTACCAATCACATTCTATCATATTTTCTCTTTCTTTTTTCATTATCTATATTTGTTTGACACATATAGATATGAATGTTTTTTTGTATAAAATTGGTGTAGATCTAGCTTTTCTCTATTTTCTAAAGGCAACCCGTTTACTATATTAATAGTGCACTCGAACTAGTTACTAGCATCAACCACTAGCTAGCTGCGGGCAGATATAGATTTTTCGTTGTGAAATCATGTACTGTATTTATTACTGTAGTTAATACATTGAGCAAGAAAAATTGTAAAAGCAAATGTGTGATAAGTTTTGTCTTGTGTGTACGGTGTACCTTCTCCATCTTGGCTATCTTGAGGCATGATTCAAAACTGTTGTTTATTGCAACTTGATCACAAGTCATAACTTTTTTTTAACGGTGATTATATTAAAAACTAGCAAAGAAGCTTGGAGCTTACAACGTTACAAGGTAAGGATTTTTAAGTCAATCAATCCAACTAAAAGAAGCCTTACATCTATATCTACACCAATAAAAAGAGCGGGATACAATATCCTCAAAGAGAGACGCCTTGGATTGAAGATTTGAACCGAAAATACTCTTATTACGAAAGTTCCAAATAGTCCACCAATAGTGTAGGAAACTCCTTCGATCAACGATTTGTGTTAAAAGGGAATACGAAGGTTCAAGAGCCACTCTAACCAATCCTCATATGAAGAGAGCTCCATAAAATTAACATCCCACCCATTAGCAATCTTGTGAAAGAAATGTGACAAGTGAAAAAAATTTGACTAGTCGACTCCACCGCCACACCGCAAGAAGGACATAAAATAGAATCAATCTCCATACATCGTCTAGAAATATTGAATCTTGTAGGTAAGCAATCCAACTTTACTTTCTAAGCGTGAACGTTAATTTTTATGGGAACGACATTAGTCCATCGAGTCTTGGTCGAAACATTCTGCAACCAATGGTCATCAATCATCTTTCGAACGGAAGCAATGAAGACTCTCCCGATCCCTCTAACGACCAAACCCACCTATCCCACATATCAACTAGATTGAAACCCTCCAAACGAGCCAAAAGATGAAGAAATTGGGCCTGCTCAATACCACTCTGAGGATTACGACCAAAAGAGAATCCCAATTTCTCCCGATTCCATCTTCCTCAGGCTACATGTAATTACATTTGCAGTTTCAAAGGCATAGACCCTCTGATATGCAGATTTAAAATCAAACCATCACCTCTCTACACATTTTGCCCAAAGGATGTATCGAACCCATTTCCCATCTTTTGGTGGATAAAACCACACAGATCCATTCCATTATTTTTGAGATGTATCATCTCTCGAACGATATCCAGCCAAATGGATGGATGATTATGACTAACATTCTTATTCAGTTTTTCCATCTTCGCCATGTATACCTTTAATAACCTTTTATCCCATAGAGACGCTTTTTGAGTATGGAACGCCACACCTACTTGAATAATAGGGCTCTATTCAAAGCATATAGGCTCGAACGCCTAGACCTCCTTTCTCCTTAGAAGCCAAAACTTTATTCCATTTTACCCAAATCGGTTTCTTGCCATTTTGATCAACACAATTGAAGAAGTGGCAGCGAATAGATTCCATTTTCTGAAGAACCTTTGTGGGAACTTTGAACAATGACATGTGATAGATGGGCATAAAACCTAAAACCGACTTTAAAAGCGTTAACTGGCTCCTTATCGATAAAGTCTTCATATTCCACTAAGATAGACGAGCAGCCATATTATTTAAAATGTGTTCCAAGCCCGTAGTGCTAGAAATAAGGTCGCCATCCTTGACGAACCATCTAAATAAAGAGAATGGAGCTTTAAGCGTTGTACAACCAATTTTATTAGCAGCCTGGTCCACGATATCATTAGCTATGGAAATCCCCATTAGCTTACTTTTATTCATGTTAATCCTTAACCCCGAAGATCGATAAAAACAATCCAGCACCTTAATAATGATACTGATGTTTGAGTCACTCCATTGGCCCATGAAAACCGCGTCATCCGTATAAAAAAAGGTGTGAAAGTTGAAAATACGTGCCCATGAAAATGCCTCTAAACATACCAGCATCCACCACTATTTGAAACGAAATATGGAGACATTCGTCACAATAACCGATCCTTTTGATGAAATTAAGCAACTCTGGATCCATCCACGTCATCTATCCCCAAAACCAAAATTCTTTAAAACATCATCTAGATAATCTCATCGAACTGAATCATACGCCTTCTCGAAGTCAACCTTAAAAATCATCGTTTGTTTCTTCTTCTTTTTACACCAATGAAATAATTCATTTAAAATAAAAGGACCATCTAAGATTTGCCTGTTAGCAACGAAAGCCGATTGAACTTCGTTTACAATATCCTCCAAAACACCCACGAGATGGTTAGCCAAAATCTTAGATATTGAACTTCTACAATCTCATATCAAGTTAATGAGGATCCCAAAATATTTTACCTTATTAGCATTATGAGTTTTCGGAATTAACGCGATAAAAGAAGAATTACCAGCTTTTGAGAACGTCCCATGATGGAAGAAATATCGAACAGCCTGCTCCACATCTTTTTCCAGAAAATTCCAATACCGATGATAAAAACCGAATGTGAATTCGTTTGGACCAGGAGACTCATCAGTCCCACACCGCCCTCTTAATTTCATCACGAGAAACCTCGCATTCCAAGTCAATATGTTGTTCTATGTTCAGCTTATTAGGAAATTCGATATTTAGTTGAAGACGAGGAGCCTCAACTTGATCGAATCGGTTAGTAAAGTGAGATAAAAACCCACTCTTCACCAAACTTGGAGAGTCGATCCATGTGCCGTCAACCAAGATACCACAAATAGCGAGTTGGCTTCTTTTTGTATTAAGAATGCCATGGAAGTATTTTGAGTTCTCATCTCCTTCAATTGCCCATTTGATTTTAGCCTTTTGAGCCACCTTCATTGAAGCTAGCTTTTCTATATCATGTAACAATATGGTAACAAAAAGTATTTTATTAAGGACCTCAGAATCACCTTCTCCTCTATCTATTAATAAGTCAACCTCAGCTAACTATGCTTTTAAAATCTTCTTATGGTTACTGAAATTATCCTTCTTAGACTTTATCCATGCACGGATCTTTTCTTTAAGGTATTTCAGTTTTTCAATAATTTTGAAATATAAATTAGAAATCTATCACTTGCCTTCCGTTCCATGTCTCTCCATAATGTATATCAAAAGCCTTCCATTTCAAACCAATAATGATAAAATCTAAAAGGAATGGGACCGTAATCAAACTGAGCTTCACGTATTAAAATGGGTCGATGATCAGAGAGATATCGGTCCAGAGTAATTGCATGAATATTAGGGCACGAGCTCATTAAGCCTTCAGAATTAAGGAAACGATCAAGTTTACTTATTTTGTTAACCGATTTATGACACCAAGTAAAAGAACACCACCTAAAATTGTACAACATCCAAACCAGCATCCCAAAATGAACGAGTTGAAGGGCAGAAACACCTACACGTTAAATATAGAACCATATACTCTCATATTGCGTACAAATACATTAAAGTCACCATGGATTACCACATCGCCAGTTTAGTTACCCCCCACCCCCCTGCCCCACCCCCCCCCCCCCCCCCACCCCACCCCCCCCCCCCACCCCCCCCCCCCCACCCCTCCCCCCCACCCCCCCCCCCCCCCCCCCACCCCCCCCCCCCCCCCCCCCCACTCCACACCCCCCCCCCCCCCACCCCCCCCCCCCCCCCTCCCCTCCCCCCCCCCCCCCCCCCCCCCCACCCCCCCCCCCCCACCCCCCCCCCCTCCCCCCACCCCCCCCCCCCCCCCCCCCCCCCCCCCCAACTCCCCCCCCCTCCCCCCCCCCCCCCCCCCCCCCCCCCCCCCCCCCACCCCACCCCCACCCCCCCCACCTCACCAACCCCCCCCCCCCCCCCCCCCCCCCACCCCCCCCCCCCCTCCCCCCCCTCCCCACCCCCCACCCCCCCCCCCCCCCCCCACCCCCCCCCCCCCCCCCCCCCCCACCCCCCCCCCCCCCCCCCCCCCCCCCCCCCCCACTCACCCCCCCCCCCCACCCCCCCCCCCCTACCCCCCCTCCCCCCCCCCCCCCCCCCCCCCCCACTCCCCCCCCCACCCCCCCCCCCCCCCCCCCCCCACACCCCCACCCCCCCCCCCCTCCCCCCCCCCTCCCCCCCCCCACCCCCCCCCCCCCCCCCACCCCCCCACCCCCACACCCCCCCCCCCCCCTCCCCCCCCACCCAAACTAGGAGAGTCGATCCATATGCCGTCAACCAAGACACCACGAATAGTGAGTTGGCTTCTTTTTTATTAAGAATGCCATGCTAATATTTTGAGTTCTCATCTCCTTCAATTGTCTATTTGATTTTAGCCTTTTGAGCTCATTAAGCTTTCGGAAATGAAGAAGCGATCAAGTTTGCTCATTTTGTTAGCCGATTTATGACACCAAGTAAAAGAACACCCACCTAAATGTACATCTTCTAGACCCGCATTTAAAATAAACGAGTTGAAGGCATTAGCACCTTGCACGTTAAATATGGAACCATATCTCTCCTCTTGCGTACGGACTTCATTGAAGTCACCCATGATTACTACATCACCGTTCCAGTTACCAATCGCAACAGTCAAGTAATCCCATAACATCTTATTTTTAGATAATTCTTGTGGAGCATAAATAGAGATAATAAGAATCTTATTGCCATTAGGAATCCATTCTCCTCTAATCATAACAAAGTAATCAGAAACCATGGAGTTACTTTTTTAAAACACCCTCGGATCCCACAAGCAAAAGATACCACCCGAATAACCAACAGAGGGACTGTAAACGTAATCAAAATTGAAATTACCCCAACACGATTTAATATTAAACATTTCGATAGCCTCCATTTTTGTTTCTTGTAAAGACAGAAAATTCACCTTGTTGATATTACATAACTCCTTAACCCAATCTTTTTTAGCCTTCTGGGCGTGGCCTTGGATATTCAAAGATATAAAATTCATCTACGATTCTTGTTTGCTCATTGAGAACCGATAATCTCTTCAATATTCTTTAAACAACCCTCCATATTATACCCCATGATTTGTCTAACCTTCACCAAGTTTTCCATCACTTGTAACATGGAATCTCCTGTACATGGTAATTCAGGTTTTTTAAAATGACCAGAACATATAGATTCCTCTTTGTCTTCCTTCGAATTATTATTAGGATGAGACTTACTTATTTCAGAATCCACTTTACCTTCTTGAGTATATTGGGACCTTTCCTCACCTCCTTTTTCTGCTGTAATGAAATCGTTGGATTGAACATCAGTAGTACCTATAGGGGTGAAACTAGGGGGATATTTCATAGTATTGTTTGAATTAGTACCTCCATTAACGGTGTCTTGTTTTTTATTAAGAAGATCATAGATGTTGAAAGGATCCTCTGAACGCATTTCCGACTGTCCAATATTACAATCATCCATCTTGTGATCCTGAGATTGTTCCTTCTCAAAAATTGTTTCCGAAACCTCTTCGACCTCATTATCTCCTGCAACATCTTCAAAATTCAGTTTATCAGCATTTTCAACGTCTAAACCATCGTCTCTAGTTCCATCTTCAAAGTCATTGTCTTCTTCCTCGTCTTTCACGAAGTCAGGAATCCAACCAGAGACCTCTTTGGCACGTATCCAAAAGACTATACCTTTAGATATGATTTTGAATGATTTAAAAATATTCTCAACCAGCTTTGTTTCGATGCATATTCTTTTACTATGGAAGCAAGTTTCATCCTGATCATCAATGTGTAATAGATCACACCATTTAGAAGCAATTTGATTAAAAGTAGCTTTAGTCCATACCTTTAAGGATACACCCTCAATGTCCAACCATGTCACTCTCTCCTCGTTAAGAAAAAAGTTTGAGGCTTGTTGTAGTTGGGAAAACCATGACCCTATGCCACATTAGCTTTGAACCTTTTTTAAGTCTTCTAACTGAAATTCAATCATCACCCAATACCTGCCCATGTACTTTAACTTAATGTTATCAAAACCCACATTGGCAAAGACCACCTTCAAATTTGTTAATGAACTAAATTCCTTGACTTTACCCATCAAGGAAGTAGAGAAATCATTCTGATTCAAACACGATTCATCAAGTACAATTGCCGGTTTGCTCTCTTCCCCGGCATTTATAGATTGAGTTCTCCTTATAACAACATGAATATAGGAATTAGAATATCCTTGGATCCCACTGTCCTTGTTACCAACATTTGACGCAGGCTTTTCATCTCCTTTATTTGAATATTGTACGTTACTGCTATTTTGTGGATGTCTTTGGAACCTAGCTTTGTTTGCATGAAGTTTAAAACGATCAACCCAAATTGTGCATAAATTATTAACCAAGTGATCAACATCAAAGACCTTGACAAAACGCACAAATTCAAACCTTTTGCCAGCTTTAGATCTTCTATTCAGAATGAAGGCGTCAACAACGCTTCCATATTGATTACAAACCTTCCATAGGTCCTTAGCGTAAAATTGATCCGGGAAATTTGTAACAAAAATAGAGGTAGAAATCTTATTCACCTCATCCTCTTTTGAACAACGGTATGCCATGATATGGATCCCAAAGACGAAAGAACAGGATCAAAGAAAAAAACGAAAGAAAAAAACTCTAAACCCTAAAAACAAAAACTAATCTCTATAGTTCCTAAGCATAACTAACATGTAAGAAACTTCATTATCAGAGATCGAATCACAAAGTGATGATGCTCACAATAACATGGGCCATAGCAGGTATGATGCAGAAGAAGGAGGTAGATCGAAATATGTTATTAGGGTTTTCTGTGGATAGATCGCCGTCGTTCGCCATATTAGGGTTTTGTGGATAGATCGGAAGATGTTAATTTGATACAATTATAACCTACCATACAGTATCATAAAAGGAATTGAAGGTGTATTCAGAACAAAATATAAGAATGTGTTCAATTAATTCGAAATCTCTCTGATAATTCAACATGTATAACACTTCAATGTGTTTCGTGGCGAGTCTAGTCAAAAGAGAAAAGAGAAACCGACTTTCTGAAAACATTCATTCGAGGTCCCACGGCCAATCAATACTAGACATAACTTTCTACCGATTCAAATTGGGATGACTCGTATTAAAACGACACATGTTGGAAAAAGTGCTAGAATGCATACAACTATGCTAAAATCCATAGATGTGAACGTCAAACATGAAATTGGCGAGCTTTGCACAAATCTCCTTCGGCCATCCAAATAAAAGATTTTATGTTCAAAAAAAGTTCCAAATAAAAGATTTTGATTTTACGAGATGCGCCAAGTGATTCCAACTAGGCAACAAGTAACATAGTCGTTGAATATCGTATCATTAAAGAAATGTAAAGTAAATACTTTCCTTCTAAAATTGAAAAGAAATACTTTAATAATCAATAAAATAACACTAACTTTCATTCTATTTCTTTTTATTTTCCTCCTTAAATACTACTCGATAATACCATATGTTCTGTTTTTTTTTTCTTCATTTTTTTAATTTTCTTTCTTAACTCTAACTCGAGAACAATGTAAACAAAAACTAGTCAAAATTTTACTTTGCCTTTGAAACCGTGCAGTCAAAATCATTCAAGAAACAAAAAATCACTTAACTTTTGTAAATTTTTAACAATTAATATAAAAACTATTCTGATCTAACATCTGACTTACTAATTATACTACTACTATACATTTAGCAGGCACTCTTGGGCCTCATTGGGCTCACACCTGGGCTA